>CM044434.1:158766392-158829528 GCA_024363595.1 Xenopus borealis
GTATACAAAATACAGCATTTCTAGCCTTATTCTATTTTACACTTTCTTTGTCCTTTAAGGTGCACTGTACGGTAGTGGGAGAAAGATCAGTAGCGTAACTAGATGTTATTGGGCCCCACAGCAAATACATTTATCAAGAGGAAACCCTGTTTTACCTATACATATTGAAATTGCCTTTTAATAAAGGCCCTGTGGGGCCCCCTACACCTTCTGGTCTGCTTCCTCTGTAGTTACGCCCCTGAGAAAGATGTTCTGACCCAGCATAGACAACTGTCTCATTGTATTCAGAGTTGGACTGGAAAATTCCCTTTCTTGGAACTTCACAGGTGTGCACAGAAGTAGCGTACAGAGTAAGAAGACACAGGTAAGGGTTGGGTGCTGTCAGCGGGGGCCAGCGGCACCCACAAAGGGGGTGGGGGTTAGTCAGGATCAAGGAGGAAGCCCCTTCCAGAGAGTTCAGGCAGAATACAGTTCAGGGTAGTCCGATAGAATGGTCAAAGACCAGGCAAAATGGTTCAGGAGGCAGGCAGCACAGATTCAGGGTCAAGAAACAGGCAGTAGGTCAATTACAGGAATAATAGGAAAGCAGGAACACAATATAATATTGAGCTATACTGGGGCATCGAACCCGGGTCTTCAGCATCCTTTTATTTTTGAATTTGGCACTGGAACGCACTTGGCGCCATGGGCGCCACCATCTTGGAATCGCCGCCGAGGGAGGACGCACCGCCCGGAGCTCCCGGAAAGGCTCCAGGCGGCGTTCGTGACAGGTGCTGGTCTTACAATGGCAACATTGGTTATGGGTTTTGCGAGTTAAGGTCAGGTGAGGTTGAGGTTGAAGTTTTTTATTGGAGGTCAGGAAGAGGTTGCAGCAGGGTTTAGATTCTCGGTTATCCAATTTCTTATAAGAACGTTTTATAATTCCCAGCATTCACTAAGCCTCCTTGAAGTCTCCAAAGGACATGCAACATGGGTAATAACTCGTAATAAAAATGACCAAACTGAACATTTAGATATTTTATTCAGTAATATTACGCCCGGATCCTAAAGCCAAGCCAACAATAGTTGCAGTACAAATGCTGAATGTATGCAGCAAAGGACCATGTAGGATCTATAGTAGCAGTAAAACATTGCTGACATCAATCAAGGCATGAAGAGTAATTTACTTTGCCTCTGATCCTGTATCAGTCATTAACATGTATTAATCATCACAACATAACAGTATAACTCTGCACCTTATGCTGTAAATTAGTAACACAGGAGTTGACACACTGTTAGTATAGCAAGGAATAAATATGTTGTCTAATCTGAGGCATCTAGGCCTGGGTCAGCAATGTGCACATACACACAAACACCAATAATAATATGCAAAATTATTTGTTATACATCAAAAAAATTATGAGCCGTTCCAAAAGAATTCCAATATTATCAGGAAGTCTGTATTTATTGCACCTGGAAATGCAGCTTGAAAAATATTGTACAGATGTGGGACCTGTTATCCAGCTTTGCAGATAATGGATCTTTCCAGAATTTGGATGTTCATACCTTAAAGTGGACCCGTCACCCCTATAAAATATTCAAAATCCTATTTTATCACATTAGTCAAGCAAAATGAACATTAATTACACTATATAAATTATTTTATTCTTGTTTTCTTCAGTCTGGGAACTCATAATTATAGCAAGCAGGCAGGAGCCATTATATGGACACTGTTATTAAGACAAGCCTTGTATCATCTCAGAATCTTGTTTGTGCACCAGAATGGGGGAGCCAATGTCTATCCCCATGTCCTGGCTACACAATTAAATGGTTAAGAGAACTGGGGGAATGTGTGGGGAGCAGTGACATGTAGGAAGTGCTGAATGGAAAGTGAAAGTAATTATCTGCCTAAGGCATAGAGGAGGGGCAGACAATATTTGATTGACAGCTGAGATTTTTAAATGAGCTTAAAACAGCTATGAATGCTTTAATAAAAATTTGAAATTGGATTTCATGCTTAATTTGAAAAGGACTTTTATTATACAGATTTTTGTGTCTGGGTGACAGGTCCACTTTAATTCTACTAGAAAATCATATAAACATTAAATAAAGCCAATAGGCTGGCTTTGCTTCCAATAAGGATTAATTATATCTTATCTCACCGCTGGCGAATAAATTCGCGAATCACCAGCGAAATTTTGCTTGGCAAAAATTCGCCGGAGAAATGAGTCGCACGTCGTTTTTGTCGCGAAGCGCCGTAAACCAAGCGACGTGCCGATAATGACGCAACGCGTCCCAAGACTCGTTTCGAGAATTTTTCGCCGATTCGCGGATTTCTCTGGAAATTCGCAAATTTTTCAGCGAAGCGAATCTCTGGAGATTCGCCCATCACTAGTCATAGGGGTAAATTTAGCTAAGAGTGAAGTTCCGCCACTAGAGGGAGATTCCGTAGCTGTCAATTCATTTCTATGGGATTTTTCCGATTATCACCCTAAAAAAAGTAAAAGACGGCAGCATTTTTTTTGGGGACTTGGAAAAAGTTTTTCTCAAACTCCTATCTATTGTTTTGAACTTCGCCAGGTCTAAAGTCTAGCGCAAGAGGTAACGTTGAATAAAATGTTCATCTTAGTGAATTATATACGTCCCTTCTTCAGTGAGCAACTTCGCCTGGCGTAAGGGTTCGAAGTTGCGCTAGTCTATCTACTTCGCTAGCGAATTTTCACCAGGGACGCTGTTAGTAAATTGGTGACATCACGCTGGCGAATAAGCACTAGCGTTAGACGCTTCACTCTTTAGTGAATTTGCCCCTAAGGCCAAATGATCGGATGAGCTCGATATTGCCCTGCCCTTGGTGGGCATATTGGGAGTAGATCTTAGAGTGTATTGCCACCTTAACTAATCATTGAAACACAAACCAATGAGGTTAACTTCAATGTTCATACAATAATCACATAGTTCACAATTTCACCCTACTTGGGATAAATGAGGTCTTCAATGAGGTCTTCAATTAGGTCTTCAATGAGGTCTTCAATGAGGTCTTCAATGAGGTCTACAATGACCAAATGCATCATTAACAGTATTCACAGTCAGTGTTGCAGGAACCAGAAATAAACATATTTATATAAAATATATGATATAGTCATATGCAAGTTCTAAGTTCAGGGGTCATGCCACACATGCCATTTTATAAGAACTGCATTTCTTCTCCTTCTTGGACTCCATTCTCTTCCAGTCCAGTTCTAGTTGTAGAGAATGTCACCTGCTTGATGTCATGGTAATTATACAAATTTACTATTTTTATATGGGGTTTTTGATCCTATTTGCATCAGTGGACAACATGGCACATTTCATGCTATTGAGATGGGCAGTTGGGAAAACACTGCAATATTGTACAACATATACAGTTACATCAAAGATTAAAGGAACAGTAACAGTAAAAAATTAAAGTGTCCTAAAGCAAATAAATATAATGCACTTTTGTGCTGCACTGGTAAAACTTCTGTGTTTACTTCAAAAACACTACAATAATATATACAAACAAGTTGCTCTGTAGCCATGGGGGCAGCCATTCAAAGCTGAAAAAGGAGAAAAGGCACAGGATACACAGCACATAACATATCTGTAGTATACATTGGGATTCTTCAGAAATTATCTGTCATCTATTGGGTATCCTGTGCTTGAATGGCTGCCCCCATGGCTACACAGCAGCTTGTTTATAGAAACTATAGTAGTACTTATCTGTTATCTACTGTGTATCCTGTGCTTGAATGGCTGCCCCCATGGCTACACAGCAGCTTGTTTATATAAACTATAGTAGTACTTATCTGTTATCTACTGTGTATCCTGTGCTTGAATGGCTTCCCCCATGGCTACACAGCAGCTTGTCTATATAAACTATAGTAGTACTTATCTGTTATCTACTGTGTATCCTGTGCTTGAATGGCTGCCCCCATGGCTACACAGCAGCTTGTTTATAGAAACTATAGTAGTACTTATCTGTTATCCACTGTGTATCCTGTGCTTGAATGGCTGCCCCCATGGCTACACAGCAGCTTGTTTATATAAACTATAGTAGTACTTATCTGTTATCTACTGTGTATCCTGTGCTTGAATGGCTGCCCCCATGGCTACACAGCAGCTTGTTTATATAAACTATAGTAGTACTTATCTGTTATCTACTGTGTATCCTGTGCTTGAATGGCTGCTCCCATGGCTACACAGCAGCTTTTTTATATAAACTATAGTAGTACGTATCTGTTATCTACTGTGTATCCTGTGCTTGAATGTCTGCCCCCATGGCTACACAGCATTTTGTTTATATAAACTATAGTAGTACTTATCTATCTACTGTGTGTCCTGTCTTGAATGGCAGCCCCCATGGCTACACAGCAGCTTGTTTATATAAACTATAGTAGTACTTATCTGTTATCTACTGTGTATCCTGTGTTTGAATGACTGCCCCCATGGCTACTTTTTTATTTAAACTATAGTTGTTTTTCTGGAGAAAACACATCAGTTTTACCAGTGCAGTGAAAAACTACATTGTATTGTCATTCCTTCAAATCTCTTTAATATTTGGTGTTACTGTTCCTTTAAGTGCTACTGTATGTGTTGAGAGGCGAAGGAAGTCATTGACCTCTACTGCTTAAAATGAAGAGGGAGGGTAATGTAAGGACAGGGTAATAAGTGCTAACATTCACAATGGTTGGGACTAGTGATGGGCGAATTTATTCTCCAGGGGCGAATTCGCGGCAAATTCCCGCGATTCGCCGCTGGCAAATACATTCGCGAATCACCAGCGAAATCTCGCTTTGCGAAAATTCGCCAGAAAAATGAGTCATGCATCGTTTTTGACGCGACGCAACGTTGAGGCGTGAATTCACAACAAATTCCTGCGATTCGCCACCTGCGAATAAATTTGCGAAACGCCAGAGAAAATTTGCCTGACGAAAATGTGCTGGCGTCCAAAAAAAAAAAAAAATTACGCGACTCGTTTTGCGAACTTTTAAACAATTTGCGAATTTCACTGGAAATTCGCAAATTTTTCAGCAAAGCGAAACAGGATATTCGCCCATCACTAATGTTTAGAACTCTTTCACTGACTTCTGTAAAGTTTCCATATACAGGTACAGTATATAACCTGTTTTCTTGAATGCTCAGGAACTGGGGCTTTTTGTATAATGGACCTTTCTGTAATTTGGATCTTCATATCTTAATGGGCAGAATTTCGAAGTAAAAAAACTTTAAAAAATGTACCGTCACATTTATTTAAAGTGGTTTTTCTATTGCAAATGGACTGTTTTCAATCGAATATGTCCATTTTCAATCAAATAAATATTGTTTGAATCATTCTATTCAAACAATTTTGCCCCAAAAAATGCGAATTTCATAAGTTTCCAAAAACACTCCTTAAAGGTTCCAGGAAGCCCCCCCATAGGCTAAAATAGCAATTCTGCAGGTACTGTATAAGGTGGCGAAGGGTCAAATTTGATTTTTTTTTTAAAGAGACAGTACTTCGATTTTCGAGTAGTCGAATTTTAAAATGCGGTTAAAATTTTTTACAATTTGAACCAAATTTTGGCCTATTCGATAGTCGAAATACCCCAAAATTACTTCAAAATTTGAATTTTTTTTATTCTAATTTTCACTTCCACCCTTAATAAAGCGGCCCCTAAGTCAATAAGAAAATCATGTATAAATTAAATTAAGCCAAAAGGCTTGTTTTGCCTCCAATGAGGATTCATTTTATCTTAGTTGGGATCAAGTACAATATACTGTTTTTTAAAAAATAAAAATATTGGATTATTTAGAAAAAATAACAGATCCCATACCTGTATCTGTAATACAGTGATAATAGAGTTCATTGGATGTTTACCGTACACATTACTAACTTCATAAAGTTGTGGCTGTTCGACTTGACTTCTGCATCAACAACTCTACTGCACTCCCTAAGATCTAATTGCTTTTGAGAGTCCTTTCCCCTCCTTCATTATAAATATTGCTATACAATCACGATGGCCTTGTTTATTATCATGTAGAAAATTTCCTTCAGACTCTTTTCACAAAACAAAAGCTGTCCTTACCCAGTTCTTCTTGGGGTAACTTGAGGATAAGAAGAAAAAAGAAACAAAAACAATACTTCAAAGGCGAAAAGCTCAAGCAGAACTAAGATGCTTATATAGAATATAGAATATGTCAAGTAGATCAAGAGGGAATCTCTGCCACTCCCAAGTCTTGCTTTAACATGAAGTATTATGATTTCATTCATTCCTTTATTTGACATTCTGGGAGTTTCTAGATAGTGATGGGCGAATGTATCCGCCAGGTGCGAATTCGCGGCGAATTCCCGCGATTCGCCGCCAGCGAAAATACGAGTCGCAACGAAAATGATGTGACACGCGTCGAAAACGACGCAAATTGCTTCAAGCTCGATGCGCCGCTCGTCAAAAACGTGCCGCGACTCGTTTCGCGAATTTTTCCCCAATTTGTGAATTTCGCTGGAAATTCGCAAATTTTTCGGCAAAGCGAAACGGGATAGATTCGCCCATCACTATAATTGTAGATCTTTAATTTTGAACATTTGCTTGCTTTAAGCCTAAACCAGTATTTTAAAAGAATATGTGTTGTATATAATGAAAAAAAACATAAAAACATATTTAACTTTCAAATCACAAAGTCTTTATTAAGAAATAACCTACCGATCCATTGTGCAGCACTTGATTTCTCCTCCCTGGCTATCCCCAATAAGGAAACCAGGGAGGAGAAATCAAGCAACACACGATGGATTGCCTGATGGTCTTTTTTGAAAAGGAGCGCAATCGGTAAGTTATTACTTAGTAACAGATCATGTCTATATCCAAATGTAGTCAACTAAATGTGAAATTTTTATTTTAATGTCAATTTTCTTTGAGGGACATTAATGTTGACCACTCTGTTGCCCCCACCTCTCCAACACAACCTCAACAGAAGATGTTTTTGAACTCATGGAAAATTGTGAAAATTATATATTAGGTACAAAGCAAAAATTTCTTAATGAATATTTCTTGTGCAGGAAAAGACTCAATAAAATCATGAAAAAAATCTGAATCGTATGATTTTATTGGATTTGTCGCAGAATACAGCGACTTTTTCGCATTTGATGCCCGAAACCATAAATCTTCAGATAATTGAACAAAATCCAGCACAGATCTACCACTGACTTCTAAATGAACTGAGTTGAAGTACTTTTATATTCAGACTTTTAACGCCATCAGGGTTAAATAAATCTATGGAAAAAAATTTGTCGTTTCCCTTTAAAAGTCCAAAAAGAAAAAAGTCGGACTTTAATAAATAATCCCCTAAATATAATAAAATATATTATATGCGGCGAATAGTGATGGACGAATCTCCCCCGTTTCGCTTCGCAGAAAAATTAGCGAATTTCCATTGAAATTCGCGAATTGTCTAAAAAATTTGCGAAACGAAACGAGTCGTGTTTTTGACGCGCGTCGTTTTCATTGCGTTGCATCGTTTTCGTCACGTCGTTTTCGTCGCGTCATTTCGTTTTCGTCACGTCAAAAACGACGCGCGACTCGTTTTTTTTGGCAAATTATTTTTTGCCGAATTTTCGCTGGCGTTTCGCAAATTTATTCGCCAGCAGTGAATCGCGGGAATTCGCCACGAATTCGCCTCTGGCGTATAAATTCGCCCATCACTAGCGGCAAATAAATTCACGAAACACCAGAAATTTGCCTTCGAGAGAAATTTCATGAATTTCTAGTAGAAATTTGCGAAACAGCGAAAAATTAGCGAAATGCCGCCGCATCTCGTTTTGGACGCGGGAGTTGGTTTTTGGACGCTGGAGACCATTAACATTTTTGGACGTCAGTGTCCATGTTTTGGACACCAGCGATGGGCAATGGGCGCCAGCGTCCAAAAACGGTTGCCCGCATCCAAAAACGTGTACAAAACAAGATGCGGCAGCATTTCGCTAATTTTTCGCTGTTTTGCAAATTTCTACTAGAAATTCCCACCAGTCTGACCACCAAGTAGTCAAGGAAGTTGTCAGGAGAAAAGAAAGAGGTTGTTCTAATGTTCTGATTGAGAATAAAATTAGAAACCTTTCTCAAATCTTTCCTAAGTAGAAGAAAATCAGAACAGCCTCTTTCTTTTCTCCTTGACTACTTGGTGGTCAGAATGGTCAGAAACCTACCAGCAGGTGGCGCTGTTGTAAAATAATTAATTCATATTAACAGTACATGTATTCCATAATATCTTGGAATAAAAGAAAAATAAATGTAAATTGCAAAAGTGCTTAGAATAGCCCCCTCATCAATTTTACATTCAATTATTCACTTTAAGCAGACAAACTACAAGGGGAACACCACCATGTTGCAGGTGATGAACTGTTTGTTTCCTTAAATGGTTTCAACTCTAGACTTTACTGTATATGACGTTCTTTTCTATTCCTTTCTTTTTTTTTTTTTTTTCTTCAACTTGTTTGGACAAATTTACCCTTTAGGAAGTCAAGGTGCACCTTCAAGCCAGTGTGTTTACACATCTAAAGCAACCCACTGTTTGAAAGGTCTACGGTTTTGTTGCTGAACAGAATTTCAGCCAACAGGTTTTGTTCTCAAAGGAAAAATGGACTGGTTGGGTTCTATTTAAAGTAAACCCGTAATAAAGGTTTGAAAAAAGCCAAAGAAACATTTTAGTACAACCAAGAGAACCTTGATAATAAGGAGCAAGTAGGGTAATTACAGACTTCGGGCAATGTAGTTTTTTAACATTGCAGCATTTTTACAGACACATGAAAAGCAATGTTTGCTTTTGTGTTTGAGCTACGTACAGCTCCTGTAATAGAAATGTTAATGTATAATTCTGCAATGCTATAGTCTAGAAAGATGGACAATAACCAGATGGCACTCAATGTTTGTTCCTCTTTTTGGCAGTGACTTTTTTGTCTTGGCAACCTTTTTGTCTCAGCTATTTGTCCAAATGCATTAAACTAAATCTGTTTTTTTTTTCTTATTGAAACTTTTTTGTCAATTTTGTCTTGCCGACTTTTTTGTTGAAATTTTTTGTGGTGGATTTTTGTTGCAGTTCTGCAAAAAAAAAAATGCAGATGGTGAAATACAGTAATTTGCCGTGAATCCATACCTTATGAAAAAAATTGCTCATCCCTTCTGTTCAATTTACCTTCTCACCATATCAATAAAATGCCTCCTACTCAAGGTTTAGTCCTGCTTATATAGAAGTTTCTTTCCTCCAACAACATGCTGGGGGCACCACATGCCAGTACCATGTATGGTGTAGCACTTTATGCACTTAATGTAGTTCCTGAGGCTCTAGATCACAAAGTTATCTGGTTGTAGATATTATTCATATAATTACATGGCAGTAGAGGATTTTTTGTAATGTATAGTATTGTTTGTATATCTTTAACCATGATTTCTGTTTAACCAAATGAAAAAATGATTGGACTACTAAAGGTATGTTTTGGTCAGTGAGACCAAGATCAAATGTTGCTCTACAAAAGTTGATATGAAACCAAAACATAGAGTAATAATGAATTGCAATAAGGATGTTCATTTGCTTCTTTTATTCACTAGAGAGAAAATCAAATGATGCTTAGAACATACATTCATCTTTATTATTCACAAATCAACCATACACATATTTGTGGTTAGTTTGTTGATACTAATTGTTATCCATAATCCTACAGATGGAGCTACAGCTAATCCTCTTGTAGGGATGTGACAGAAAATATAGAAAGTACTTTGGAAGGTTAACCCAAATCATTGGGCTGGATCTGTTCGGAGTTGAGAGGAGAAATATTTTCCTATCCAGGTTACAATATTCCCTGTGAGAAGGAGGTTTCCCTCTGGGTCAAGGATATTATGGACTGCTATTTTTTGTAGTTGATAAAATGGGAGTAATTGCCATGTTCTAAACTATTGGTGTTTCTCTCGAGAAGAAGATGGTAGTATTACTGTATTACAGATACAGTCCAGAGAATAAAATAGTCTTAATTTCTGGATATGGGTAACAAGTCCCTGTGGAGGGGTACTAGTGAGTGAGAGTTTACACTTAGGGGGTTATTTATTAAAGTCTGATTTATTCTGGTTGGACTTTTAAAGGGGGAAACACCATTTTTTCATAGAGGAAAAAACTCAACTGTTTCAGGATTTATTAAACCCCAATGGTATTAAAAGTCAGAATAAAACAGTGCTCCAACTCAGACCTGCCGAGTTCATGTAGAAGTCAATGGCAGATGTCTAGTTATATCCTGATCTGCTCTGGGTTTCGTGCAATAATCCAAAGATTTTGCATCAAATCTGAAAAAGTTGCATGTTTTGGCGACAAATCAAAAAAAAATTTCTGATTCAGATTATTTTTTTCAATTTCAACAGTTTTTTTTCCTGAGCAAGAAATTTTCAGATTGATAAATAGGTGGATTTGGTCATGGTCATTTTCATAAACTAGCGAGAACTTTTTTGATTTTGATAAATAACCCCCTTAGACTACAGGGGTGTAAGACAGGCAGAGTTATTGAGCAAGGACAGTTCAGGTTCCCATTCAAGAGAAACAGTATTTCCCAAGGAATACAATACCTATAGTGACTACAGTGGATAGGACCTAGGTCTGTTCTCTCTTTCCCGGATGACATTCACTGTGGGCACCCTGGTAGTGATGGGCGAATCTCCCGCGATTCGCTCCGCCGAAAAATTCGCGAATTTCTTGAGAAATTTGCGAATTGGCAAAAAATTCGCGAAACGAGTCGCGGGACGATTTTGTCGCGCGTCGCATCAAGTTTGACGCGCGTCGCGGCAACTTTGACGCGTCGCGTCGTTTTCGGCGCGCATCGCGTCGTTTTTCGCAGGCGTCGCGTCGTTTTTGACGCGCGTCGCGTCGTTTTCGACGCGCGACTCATTTCGGCGAATCGTGGGAATTCGTCGCGAATTCGACGCAGGCGAATAAATTCGCCCATCACTACACCCTGGCATTAGGAACAGTTCAACCTGCTGGTTAGATTTTACCCTCTTTTGATGTTCTACATTGTTGTCAGTTGTGCTACTGAAATTTTGCCGCACAAGTGCATGACATTACTGTTCTGGGTGTTTACTAAATTACTACCACCAAATTGTCTTTGTCCTATTTGAGAAGTATAGCTTAACTACAACACTTTTTCTTCACTAATTCCCCATGGCAGTGGCCCATCTAAGAGTGGCATGAAAACATGCTTTGCTATTTGCTGCCCATCACCAGGTAAAAAGGCAATGTTCTAGGTCAGAATTAGAACAACTTGGACAAAATATTAATGTATAGTATCATATTGACCCACCTTGGTACCAGGACACTCCTGGTGGGCCCATGTGTTAGGGCTGCTCACCCAACTATTAGCAGTAGATGCTTATACCATGTCTATTCTCATCTCTATATGAAACCAAAGAGGAGGAAAGAAAGTGGGATCGATGATGATATGTAAGGATATGCTACTAATAGAATAATTTGGAGAGAGAATTTATGGTTGAGGGTTCTCTGGTTGACCCCGGGCACCCCAATACAACCCATCCTGATAAACTGTGGCTTTTTCATCCATATTAATAGGTGCATGGTTGTTAGTTTCCAGTTTAAATACCCCACTCTCAATTTTTAGATCTCATAGTTACAAATAAAATTCAAGCCCAAAAAAGTTAGGAAACAGTTAACGAGGGAAAACAAAAAACAAAGAATACCACAGATCTAAACCCAATAAAATCACAATTCTGAGGTCTGCATGGCTGGAGCTTTGGTTTTTCTACAACTACAGATTTCTCTGCGGTGGATAGAGACTACGCAATTGTGATACCTGCTTCTTGTGTAAGTTTCAAGGTTTCCAAGGCAACAGGGATCTGGTATTGGTAGAAACAAAGGAACACAGAGAGAAGAGCATACTTGTAAGATCATCAATCCGCCCCAGCGAGCTATTCCCACTTCAGCAGCTGTTTGCCTTGATGGGGAAAAAATAACATAAACAGGTGGATGGACACTTTTATATCTGACTAGTTTATGATCATTTTTAAGGTGGCTGTAAAATCAATGGGAGACTGTAAACTTCTTTATTAGTTTTATTTTATGTTTCGATGTGTCTGGTATTTTACGAAGTACTTTTGTGCCAGCAAGTCGTTAATGCTGAAATGAAGGTCAGGCCATGTTGCCTATAAAGCTACAAACTGTGCTGTTGGGTGAAGGTGAAAGGCCAAACAAATCCTGAGTTAGAGAGAAAAGTTGCCAAGTTCACAGAGGACAAAAGCTGAAAAACCTTTTGTCCTCTTCAAATGAGGCAACTTTTTTTGCAGTCATAAAATACAATGACATCCCCAGAATATGGTCAACTTTGTGTTTGGCCAAGGCAAACCTATTAGGCAGCCAAGATACAAGCAATAAAACAAGGGAATTCTTTTTATATGGATGAGTTGTTTCATATCTGTCTGACCTTTTGCTGATCGTTTGGGTTGATTATGTTTCTGGGAATTTTACAAGCAAACGAGCAATAGCAAAATAACTGCAAAATTAGGCATGGCTGAAAGATAGAGCTCTAAAATCATTAAAGCAAAAGGTTTAAGCAATCAATCTACGTTTGCACTTTGCACCCCCTAAATTGTGTTTCTCAGCCTTGGCTCCCCTAATGCTGCTGAGCTGCTGCTAGAAGCTTTTTTTAACATAAAATTCTATCATGTAACAATGGTTGTACCATAATTGGATGGGGAGTGATCTAACTCAACAGTGTAGTATCCCAACAAAAGTTGAAGTTTGAGAGTTGGAGGTCAATATGTCCATTGTACTACATAATGTCTTAAGGCTTTTTCAAGGTTAAAGCTTTTTAAAGGTCAGAGAAAGTACAAGAAAGAGTTTGTGCATGGCCTGTACAAAGAAATATCATAAAGCTATGCCAGAACAGGTATTTTCTTGAACTAAGAACAACTCTGCAGGAAATCTGAGGGTTTAGCTATCCTTTAATAAAGAATTTTAGAGACGAAAAGATTAATATTCATGTACGTTTTCTCCTAAAATGAAGTCTAACCCAGACCACAGGTTAATAAAGAATTTAATGTATTTGGCATTTCATTTTTCCTTTTCTTATCGTGCTTCATTTTGATACCATATTTACAATCAATAAGCCTGAGCTAGTCTGGTTAATCGTATCAGACGCAGTTCAAGGAAGGAAAATATAAGGGGAGCATTGGGAGCTCAGCTTGCCAGCCCAATTATGGTGTCTGGATTAATATTGCTTCAATCTGACCATCTCAGATGCATTTTAGTATTATTCAGACATCTCCACCAAAATGCCTCTCATGCTGGGACATTGCAGGAAACAAATCAAGGCTGTGGGACCTGACCCTGATGGAATGTCAAGTGTGAAGGTGGGAGCCACAGAAAGTAATTCAAGTAAACACAAAGCTCAATTTAATTTTGAAAGGGCATGGCAGTGCAGTGGTGGGTTAGCGAAAAGAGGATTATGAACGGGAACATGAGCAATAAGCTTAGTACAAACAATTTCAGACTTTTGGGGTTGAAGTCTCTACACCTCCTGCTAATAACAAGGTTACCAAAATATAAATGTTGTTATAACCAGCACACTGGTTTACTAGGAACCTAGAACCACAAATTACCTTAAATCTAAATCTCATCCTTAAACTGGGACTCATAACTACTGCTTTCAGCCTTACTAGGGGAGTAACCACACAGCTTATGATTTAGTAGGTGCTACTTTGCAGTGGTGGGTTGGAGAATGACAAGACATGTCATGAGACCAATATTTTACACTGAACTTTTGAAGGTGTGCGACAACAGTTAAACAGCCTTTACTCCAGTCTGATCTCATTTCATAAATATAGACACTGTAGTCAATATTTCTTAGCAGCCAGTTAGTGTGGAGTAGACTTAGTTGGCCATACCCTGGCAAAACAGCTTGCTCATCAAGGTTGTAAAACAAGGGCATCTGGTTAAAATTTGGCCATCCATGTGCAGAGCCCTGAGTGAATTTGAGTGTGGTGTAGACCTTAGCATATCTGGTTCCAATTTGACTGCCCAGGCACAGGGCCCTGGGTGAAATTAAGTGTGGAGTAGTCATACTCTGGCAGAGCAGCTTGCTCAGCTAGGTTCAACAAACAATGAGAAAGCCATTGCATTTTGCTTCACACATGATCACAAGTTTTTGAGAGTCCCTTCTTGAGCACCATGGATTAAACTTGGAATCTCCTTGTTTGCTGCAACATAAGGTATTAGATTTCTCATTATTTGTTGGACTGATTGCTGGCAGGTGCTACCTGTGTCCTGAAATTATACTTTTTGCTTGGCTAGGTTGCCAAACAAGGAGATCTGACTCCAATTTGCCACCAATGTACAGGTTTCTATGTGAAATAGAGCGTGGATGAAACAGCAACACCAAAAAATTTAAGTCTTTTAAAGTAATGAAAACTGGCAAAACTGGTGTGTATGATTCAGGAACTGTAATATGGTTTATATAAACAAGCTGCAGTGTAACAATGGGGGCAGATATTCAAGCACAGTATAAACAGTAAATAACAGATAAGTACTACTATAGTTTATATAGACAAGCTGCTGTGTAGCCATGGGGGCAGCCATTCAAGCACAGGATACACAGTAGATAACAGATAAGTACTACTATAGTTTATATAAACAAGCTGTTGTGTAGCCATGGGGGCAGCCATTCAAGCACAGGATACACAGTAGATAACAGATAAGTACTACTATAGTTTATATAAACAAGCTGCTGTGTAGCCATGGGGGCAGCCATTCAAGCACAGGATACACAGTAAATAACAGATAAGTACTACTATAGTTTATATAAACAAGCTGCTGTGTAGCCATGGGGCAGCCATCTATGGTGTATCCTGTGTTTGAATGACTGTCCCCACGGCTACACAGTAGCCATGTACATAATCTATTGATTGTATAAAAACACTTTAATTTTTCTGTTCCTTTGTTGTTCCTTTAAGGTGGACATGTGCTGGCAGATTAGCCTGATTGACAAGGTTGCTAAACATAGGGCTCTTTTTCCAATTTGGTCAAATCATATTGATTTGATTGTTAGCCATGGGACAAATTTTGGCCAGATATCATTCAAGCGGGCCTGTTAGTGGGATGCATACAGTGGCCCATAAGCTACAAAACTGGTGTACAGGAACCAAGTAAGCAGCTTTTATTGGCCCCTGTATGGCCTCCTTTACCAATTCTTATGACACATAAGTCATTTTTACCATAAAAATTTGTATTTTCCATGAGCACCATTGCCTTAAAGTGGGCACAAATGAAAATAGAGGCTAGCCTGGCAAAGTTTCCATGAAATGAATGCAGCTAAACTCTTAAATACCTGCTTCCTGGATAAACGTTGTAATATCAGGATCTAAGAAGATTTTTGCCAGCTGATATGGTGGCCCAAATGTAGCTAATTGGATGGAAGTCAGAAGACAATGTCTGCACCTTGTAATAGTATTTTACATTGAATGGATTTCCCAATCACACAGGATACAGTATAAGGAAAAAACAACACAACCCAATTAAAATAAGTACTTCCATTTATCTCCTTGATGGCTAACAGAAAAAAAAAGTGTCTCACGTTTCAATTTGGCATTCGAATTACTGTAGCAATTTTGTTTTATAAAAATGCAGATTAGAGGACAAGGGCCAAACCGATGAAAACTACATCCAAATTGTACATTAAATGAACGCAGAGTATATTGTTATTTTGTTGAAACTCAACAATGCTTTTGTCAGACAGAATACAGCACTTTTTTTACACCTCTGAAGAAGCTAAGAATAGCGAAACGCCTTAGGAAAGGGGGAGACTCGGACAGGCATCCTACACAAGGGATTGGGGAGTTGAAGGCTACCTGACACCCTGAAGGACCGGAGGGAACCCCATTGGGACTATTTTTCGCAAGTATTTTATTTGTAAAGTGTGAGTGCATTTTTATTGTTTTAAAAAAAAAAGATTTTATATGTTAAACAGTATTACACTATCTTGCACTTTCCCCTGTTTTGTATTCCATTGTGGAATCCACGTATATTGGAACATCCGAGGACTGTGAGCCAGGATTATCTCATTACGAGTTACATACCACACTAGTGGTCTGTGAGTAGGCAATTCAGCCATATTCTCACTATTGGTTTATACAATTGAACACCTTTATATTTTGCACTTTCCACTATATAATTGAATTTATATTCACCAAAAACCTTTGGGATAACATCACTCCCTGTTGGTTAAAAGATAAAATAGTTTGAAAACACTGGGTGAATATTCGTTATAATCATAATACTACACTATATTGGTTTTTAAAATTTCCACTGCTTAGGTGCTGATCTCCACAAAAGGGAAAATCCATTTCCTTCTTGGCTTGGACTGACATACGTAGTGGGGAGACTACCTGGAGACCGGCAGGAAACCATTTGGACTAACATTGTTACCTTTGGGTTGGTCAATATAAAATATATATATATATTTTTTTTTGTGTGTGTTTCTTAGGCCAACTACTTATTCATTTTTCAGAATACAGCACTTATCTACATGAAACTAAAACCAAAATAGTTCAAGGGAACCCAAATCACTACCAATGACATGTATTAATGGAGCACACAGATTTTTCCATTCTGGAACCTATATGCTTTTTCTATAGAAATATACAACCCACTGCTGCATGAGTTAAAGGATAAGTAAGCCTTTAAAATAAGTGAATGTAAAACTGATGAGGTGGGTTGTTCTAAGCACTTTTGAAATTTACATTCATTATTTATTTTTCTTTAATTCCAAGATATTAAGGGATATATGTACTGTTAATATGAATGAATTTTTTTCCAACAGCGCCACCTGCTGGTCAGTTTCCCACCAGTCTGACCACCAAGTAGTCAAGGAAGTTGTCAGGAGAATGAAAGAGGCTGCTCCATAGTTAACACATTGGTTAACTATGGATTAGCTAATGAAGAAGAAAACGGCTGTATCTTGGGGCAGCAAGAAAGAAAAAGACTAGTCTGCATGACAAACATTAAATATAGCTAATTATGCCTCTAGCCAGGAACTGTATTTGTCAAATATGAGCTGAGAAAGAACAGAGAAATTATATGATTAAACAGAAAAGTGAGCCAGCCGCCAGCGAGGAGGAGGAAGGACAAAATGATTATTTTTTTTTGTTGCTATTTTGCTTAATTAATTCCCACCATTCCAAAAGCCCCGTTTATTAAAGGCTGATAAATGCTACAGTAAAATGCTGAAAGCTGAAATAGGGCACAAGGTTACATAGGAGATAACAGATAAGCTTGGTAGTGTACAATGTTGTAAGTTCTTACACAGATAGATAAACAAGAGTCAAATGTCATCCACGGCACGGATTGTTTGTCTGTTTATAGCAATGTATTTAAGGTGACCAATTGCAACAAAAGTCATCCCTGGTCTGGGCATTCCTACTGGTCCTTTTGATTTAATTCATTCAGAATCATATAATCTTATTATTAATTTATATGGAACTTACAGTATATTTTATCAACACCTTGCTTTACCAAGGATAAAATCACTAATGGCCTACCTTTTTATTGACTACCTGAAGTATCACTGAGAGAAGGTGTTGGAAATGGTGGCAGCTACCATGGAAAGGTGTCTACTGATCCTGCTGAGCTGTAGGCGATTCATGTAATATTTATGATATCTGCGTGAAATCCACTTGACTCCCGCTCGCTCAGGTTTTTAAAGCTATGGCAGTTTAAAAAAAAAAACTGTTGGAAATGGATTGCTGTGATATCTCTTAGCCATATCTCAAGTATAAGGTGTCTCCTACTATATGTTGCTTCTTCCAGGCCAACAAGATTGCCTTGTTGTTTATGTATAGATCTGCCCACCATACATCATGAGAGAGGAGAAGGGTGACTGGACACTAGTAGTGATGGGCGAATTTATTCGCCTAGGTCGAATTCGCGGCGAATTCCCGCGATTCGCGAATCACCAGCGAAATTTGGCTTGGCGAAATTTCGGCGAAAAACGAGCCGCGCGTCAGTCGCGCGTCGTTTTTGACGCAATGCGATGAAAACGACGCGACGCGCGACGAAAACGGCGTGCCGCGTCAAAGTTGACGCGACGCGACAAAGTTGACGCGACGCGCGACAAAATCGTCCCGCGACTCGTTTCGCAAATTTTTCGCCGATTCGCGAATTTCTCTAGAAATTCGCGAATCTCTAGGCGAAGCGAATCGCGGGAGATTCGCCCATCACTAGACACTAGAAAGAGGGGGTTACTCCAGATAAGCTATGGTCATAGGAAGGCATTATAGTGGAAGAAGTATCAAGTAGACTGGGTGACAAGCCGTGTAATGCACAACCACCAGCTTGATTGGATTGGGGATAGTTACTGCCCATTCTGTGCTAAATAATGAGGAGATGGCCTGGTCTTCCCATGAAGGCATTATAGTGGAGGAAATATCAAGTAGACCAGGTGACAAGACGTGTAACGCACAACCTCCAGCTTGATTGGATTGGAGATAGTAACTGCCTATTCTCTGCTACATAATGAGGAGATGGGCTGGTCTTCTTATGTATTGCTTACAGCTCAACCATGGAGGGGATAATTATAACCATTCTGTGCCTCCCATAGGTGAGCAGGCTATTCAGTCTTTTGGGTGCCCTTGACACTGTTGTATTCTGTAAGTATGACTCTCCAGCCACTTGGTATATCCCATTCTGAAAGTATCAAAAGTGAAACGTATATGTTAAACTCAAGGGTCTCCCTGTCTGAGGTCCTTCAGCCTTGAGTTGAGTTGAGCCACATTTTGCTCTCCAAGAGTAAGACCAAAATGTGCAACCACCATGCTTACCCGTGCATTGGGTTCAGTTAAAAATATCCTCACTACCAAAACTTTATAACTGGGGATAAACACAACCTTCCCCACTGATTTTAATGAACCAGGGTACAATGACACACTCCTTGTTGGTGCATGTTTGTAGTATATCCATTTATGTTTGATATGTGTCTACCCCCTGCCATGATATAGTGTATATATATGGATATACACAAGATCTTTGGCTCTTCCATAACGGTAGAGAATAAACAGCTTGCTCCTGTATTTATACATAACTGCTGTGTGTTCATGAACTCTATTGTGCCTAATTTACAGTCTGCAGATAACAAATTAAACAAGGAATTCTGATTTTGGCCCAGCAAATGCCATTCATTATCTGCTGTTGTTCTATTCTGAAAATTACCTTTACCTTCGGCTTCAAGGCTGAGATTGCTATTCAGTGGAGAGGATAAAGAAGTTATTTGCTTTTTGTGCAGTACAGAAATTATTTTTTAATGGAAAAATAACTGATATATGAGATACGCTACCCCGTGTTCTGCAGTGAGCTACAGAAGCCAATGAACAATCATTCAACACATTAGGGGAGTTATGTATCCAAAGGCCTTGTTGGCTCATTTACAACAGTGCAGTTGCCCGTACCAACCAAACAATTTTTCTGTGATATTTTATAGCTTATAGTATAAAAAAATAATAGGTGATATGGCAATTTAGTGCATATACTGTATTTGAACACGAGTCCTAAAGGGTGAGAACAATGAAGGAACAAGGAGAAGAAAGCCTTGTGTTATCCCACCATGTCCACTAATTCAGCAGCATTTCACTAACCAGGTGAGACACCCTATGGCTGCAGCATTATATTACATACACCTGTCTATTGCCATTTCATTGCATCTATCCACCCATTTTAAAATCTTCTACTGCACATCTTGCACTTGTGGGTGCTGAATGTTAGGCAGCCCCAAGTGATCGTATTGACTTTCTTGAAACCCTGGGCCGGTGTTCCTATCAGCAGAAAACTGCACTGGCCCGCGGTTTCACGCAAGTATATACAGTCACTTGGGGGTGTCTAACATTTGGCACCGCCAAGTGCACAAAAACTTTCCTACTCCTTTAACTCCTTTTTGAAGAAGTAGATAGAAATGTTGTACATGATGTTTTGTGCTTGTGTACCAGCCCGCAGCAACCACAGCCCTTTAGCAGTAAAGGTCTGTGTCTCCCCAGTAGATGCCCCAGTAGCTCCCCATCTTCTTTTCTACTGATTCAAATGCTCTGTGCTGCTGTCACTTACTGAGCTTAGGGACCCACTCACAATATACACCTGATAGTGTCATAGAAATATAGTCACAATATAAGGCTGATTAGTCATTAATACACATCATTAGAAACATCACAATTTAATCATCAGCAAACCTGTAGCATCAGCTTATATTACAGCCAGGGAAGCTCATTTTCTGCTGCTGGATAATTAGTGACGACCCCTAACCTTTAGGCTGGTACAATCAGTTCTGTATGTAAAATATGACATTTTTAGCCATATTCATTTTTAGGGTTTAGTTCTCCTTTAAGACAGGTCTAATAAGTAGTCAGCATAATGCCCTTTAAAATAGTACACAGAAGTAAGGTTCCACGGTGCTTTAGAGAGAAATTAAAAATTTTGTGTGTTTTCCTAGTAGTAATAAATTAGTAGTTATAAAGATAAAAAGCTGCTTTATCAAGACGTGACAAATGATCTAACATGTCTTGCCTAGTGGTGAGTAAAGAGGTGAACAATAACTTTTAAACAGTTAGGCAACACCTAAGGTTGGTCTGCAGGGAATTCCCCTGCAAGAGCCTATGGAAAGAAGTGCAGGAGCTGTGCACTTCATCTTTGGCTTAGGAACATTCAGAGGCAGGATCAATGTGGCCTCTCACTTCTTTGTTAAGCTTTAGTTCTTCTTAAGATATACTTTGATACTTTGAAGAGGAAAACGGAAGATTGGTGTTGTGTGTTTGGTAGCTGAGGATGAGTATAACAGTGCTTTATTAGGGTTCATGCAGCCATTACACAACAGTAACATGAACTCTTTTAAGCAGTCCAGAAGGTACCATGTAAACACAGTATAAATCATGTGCACAGTGACACCTACAGGCACCTTGCAAACACCACATGTAGTTGGAATATGCACCCCTATAGTAGGAAAGCATTTGGGTAAATATAATAAACAACAATAAAGAAACAATATGCAACTTAAAAAATATTTTGCATTCTTCACATAGTCCTTGGTCCATGCAGTTTTCTGACTCTCTCAGTATGCCTTATAGGTTCACTTTCTTAAGGCCTATTGCAGTTGGCATCAGGAGTAGGAAAATGTCCTTAATCAAATGCAGCTTCTCCAAAGTCATAACTAGCAGGACCAAGAGGACTTGCATTCCATGAGTCCATCAGACAGTTCATATGTGTATGTTCCTTGCTGGTGACTCACTTGAAGTAGTGAAGTAAATTTAGATTGTCCTTTTTTCAGCAGTCCTATTTTCTTAATTCAGACTAAAGATCCACACACAATTTCTTCATTTGCTTGTGGGTAATACACTGAAGATTTTCTATGCACATTATTCCTCTCTCTCAGAAAGAATTCAAACTCAGATGAGACAAACTGTTGTCCATTGTCTGATATTAACTCCTTTGGATTACCTTCTCTGCTGAAGACTGTAGCCAAACATGTTACTACTGTAGCTGACGTTATATGAGAAACAAAGTAATTTCTGGCCATTTACTGTAATAGTCTATCAGAGTTATAGCAAAGCTACAGTCTATAGGAGAATCTGCAAAAGGACCCACAATAGCAATAGCAAGTTTTTTCCCATGCTGAACCAAGCAATGGCACTGGTTGAAGTGGTGGTGTATGTGTAATAACTATTTTGTCATGATTCTAACAAGTAGCACAAGAATGAATTGCAGTTACCACATCGGCATCCATTGCTGGCCATCAGTATAGTTCTTGTAGTCTTTGTTTTGTACGTACAATTCCTTGATGACTTTCATGTGCAAGTTTTATGAGCTTTCCTCGCAAGGTCTCTGGTACCAGTAAGCGTTGAGCTCCATGGTCAACATAGCCATTTACTTAGGACAAATCGTGTCTAATCATGTAGTAAGGTTGAAGATCAGGACTGAGTTTCTTCTCAACATTTGGCCCATTTGCTTTATAAGATGTCCCATAGTTTTACTTGAATTGGACATGTGAGGCAAGCTTGCTTAAAATCAGCAGCTGTAACTGTAGATGATAATATATCAGTCACTGCTACAACTTCTATGTCTTCATCCAGTGTTTTAGAAGCTGCGGGTAAAGGTATACATGACAAACAATAAGCATAACAGACATTTTTCAAACCTGGTTTGTATTGCATTTTGTAGTTGAAATTCAGTAGCCCTGTTGACCATCTAGCTATACGCATTCCAGCTCTTCCTATTACTTTTGTTGTAAGTAGCGTAGTTAAAGGGCTATGATCAGTGCATACGGTATATTCTCTACCCCATAGGTAGATTCTCCATTTTTCTGTTGCCCAAACACACGCTAGAGCTTCTTTTTCACAGTTGAATATTTACGCTCTGTCTCTGTAAGTGTTCTGGATGCAAATGCAACAGTTTTCTCTGAACGATCAGCATGGGTCTGTGTGAGAACTGCACCAACACCATAGTCTGAAGCATCTGTAGTAACCACAGTGGGTAGAGCAGGATCAAATAAAGCTAGTGCTGGACTGTTCACAATTAACTTTTTCACTATTTCAAAGCTATGTTGAGCAGTCTCTGACCAAACCAGACTTGAAGTTCCACGTAGTAGTGCTCGAAGTGGCTCCACAACTGAAGCATAGTTGGGAATAAACTTAGAATACCATGAAATAAGTCCTAACCTAATAAAGCCCGTAAGGTCTGAAAATCAAATGGAGTAGGTGCTTGTGTAACAGCGATGGCATGGTCAGGGTCAGGCAGTAATCCATCTTGTGAAATTATATGACCCAGAAATTACAGCTGAGTTTGTCTGAAGTGGCATTTGGAAAGGTTCAGAGTCCTGCAGAATCAATGCATTTCAGAACCCTGTCCAGGTACTTGTCATGGAGATCCATAGTTGGAGAGTGGACAATTATATCATCCAAGTAGCATTGTACACCAGGTATGTCATGGAGTATAGAAGACATCAGTCTTTGAAAACAACTCGGTGCTGAAGCCAGTCCATAAGGTACACGACTGAACCGAAACAAACCATCATGGGTGATAAATGCAGTCTCTGCTTTCCTCATGCAGTAATACTTGTATGTGTGGCAAGGGTTGATTATCCATAACAACTGCTTTATTAGGTTCACCGAGATCAGCAAACAATCGAACGTCTCCAGTTTTCTTCATTGTTACAACAATTGGTAAAACCCATTCGGGGGATTCTGATTTTTTTTATCACTTCTGCTGTAGTTCTGCTAAAGATGTTCATGAAGTCACTACTACAAATGTTACAGCATTAAGTGTGGATAAAGCTGGTTATTCCAGACAATTGTATATGGACTGCCAATGTCAGTACTGCTTCTGCTGACAAGGGACACTCCATTAACCTGATGCTTGATACAGGTTCAGCTGTTTCTATATTACCAAAGGATATTTTCTTGAAATACTTTGCAAAAGATACGCTTGGTGCACCTGCCTCCTGTCCTGAGACTGGTCACTTACTTAAATGATCCAATCCCCAATTCACAATCTGTACATTCCCAGCAGTTCCCTGAGTTTTAGCCTCTGTCACTGCTGTTTCAATTTGGCTAGCACCTGTAATAGCCTTTGCAAGGGTTAAATCTTGCTCTAGGCGCAATCTCTCTCTAATACGGTGAGTTTGGTTTTTCCCCTATTTGGTCTCTTAGCATTTCATCTGTTAGAATCCCAAAGTCACACGTAACAACCAGCTCTCTCAAAGCTGCTACAAATTGTTCTGTGGATTCGCCATTACATTGTCGACATTGGCAGAATTTCGGCAGCCACATTTATTCTTGGCACGAAAAAGTTCTTTATCACTTTTAACACTTTTTCAAGTGTTAAAAAAAGAGTCATCTAGCTCGAAACATGTTGTGATAAATAAACCTTGCAGCACAGTATCTGTGGTTTTTCAGCCTGTTTTCCACATACATCCGGATTTTTGTTTGATTGACATACTCTATCACTTTTAAGCAGTCCAGAAGATACCATGTATACACAGTATAATTCATGTGAACACTGACACCTACAGGCACCTTGCACAAACACCACAATTGAGAGGAAATTATATGACATCAAAGTCACTATTTAAACTACATGGCTTTGTACTCGCCAAAAAGGCTAAAGTTTGAGAAGTTTGGGGAATAAATTAAATCCCCACCTTTCCCCCACCTCCGAGCCTGTTTAACTCTGTAAGGTCACCTAGGTTTAGCCCTGTTAAAATCAGAATTTATTTTTAATGTGGAGAATATGTTCCTTGATTCTATTTTTTAGAAGAGGTGATGTCTTACCAACATACTGGATATGGCAGGAGGTGCAATCTAGTAAGAATACCATGTTAACGTTCATGTAGCCCTTTATGTGCTCATTAGGGCACTATTTTTATCTGTGAAGCCGTTTTGGCACCTTTGTTCATAAACCCAGGGAGATATTAACACAGCACAGAATTAAACGGATGGATGGAAAAAAATACAATTCAACATGCTTTAAATTTTTAAGGGATTCTTCCTAGCTGTCGGGCTCTGATAAATTATAAATGGATCTTCAGAACTGTAAGCGATTTAATATATTTTTCAATTTGTTTCTCAGAGCTCCACATGTCTGTAACTAATGAGATCATGGGGTAGGTATGATCATTACAACTGTGTTCCTCAGGGCATCCCTACAAAAATACAGCACAACTCAATTTAAAGAAACACCATACTCCTCAATCCATGTTTATAGCACAAGATATAATTTGGGTAAGTGAAATCCTAAGAAAGGAATCTCAGTTTATAATGGTTCCATAAGTTCAGTAGAGATTGGACAACCCATCATGTATGGCAATGGAGGAAAGTAGTGATGGGCGAATCTACACCGTTTCGCTTTGCCGAAAAATTAAAAAATTTCCAGTGAAATTCGCGAAAAAATTCGCGAAACGAGTTTTTGATGTGTCGCATCGCGTCAAAAACAATGCACGAATTTTCGCTGGCGTTTCGCTAATTTATTTGCCAGCTGCGAATCGCGGGAATTCGCACCTGGCGAATAAATTCACCCATCACTAGTGGAATGTAAATGGCTATAAATTAAAGGTTGCAGCAGTAGTGGAATATGAATATGTAGATTTTCATTCATCCAGGTCATGATATATCTAATATAAGTAATTCTAAAACGACTGGACATGCTGAGTAATTATTGAAGACGTTTCACTACTCATCCGAGCAGCTTCTTCAGTTCAACTGACTGGTATGGGAAGTTCTCGACATATAAACTCTTCCGTTAATCCAATCACAATGGCACATTGTAACTCTTCAAAGAGGTGACATCTGAATTTGATTCTGTGTAGTTACTGTGATAGGATTACCAATGTGTCATGCAACTCCTAGACACAGGTGTTACTTGTGTGAGTTGCATGAATGGATGTGTGAAGTGTTCTGAAACCGCTTGGGTAAAGATGTGAGAACAGCATTGTATGTAGCAGACAGGTGGTGTCGAAGGAATGGAACACTTTTCTTCTCAGACAAGACCTAAATGTGTCTCTCACACCTCAATATGAAGGACTTTTCAGTTATGGATTTTTCAGCTGTTTGTCTTTGAAACTTCTGTTTGGTATTTATTTTTCTTTCAGCGTGGTTTTCTGGGGGTTTGTATGTTTCTGTTCCAACTTTTGTCTCTCTTTCAACAAACCAGATAATCACCTTGTAATCACATTTCATTCAGAAGCAGATAAATCCCTAATCCTGAAACCATAAAGGTTGAGAAAAATCTACATCAAGGGCAACACAACTGGATTTAATGCTAATCAATATGATTTTACCCCAATGCAGCTTTTTTAAGAGTAGGACATCATCAATGTGGCCACAGACCAAGATGCACTACTGTGCTCACGTTGCTGTGGGCATTTTCAGAGTAGGAATTGCATCACTCCATGGGTCAAAAATAAAATTAGCATGGGATTTATTTGGGGCAAGACCTTAGAGACTATTGACACAACCCACTATGGAAACCTTGCAATAATCACCACATCGATTGAGGAAGTTATTCCTGGGATACAATGTCTGTAACCTTATGAATTAAGGGGACACAGCCTGAAGGTAGATTTGTACCCTGGGTTACCCCCAATGTTACCCCAATGCTTCTATATATCTGTTACATTGTTATGAGCTAAGGGGGTTCAGCCTCAAGGCCAGTTAGGGGGATATTTGGGGTGAGTGCTTATTTATACCCTGGGTACCCCTGGAACTATAGCAGGGTGACTGTTACCCCAATGTTTCTATATATCTGTAACCTTGTTATGAGCTAAGGGGGCCCAGTCTGAAGATCAGTTAGGGGGAGATTTGGGTTGAGTGCTTATTTGTACCCTGTGTACCCCTGGAACTATAGCAGGGTGACACCCCAATATTTCTATATATCTGTAACCTTGTTATGAGCTAAGGGGGCCCAGTCTGAAGGCCAGTTAGGGGGAGATTTGGGGTTGGTGCTTATTTGTGCCCTGGGTACCCCTGAAACTACAGCAGGGTGACTGTTACCCCAGTGTTTCTATAAGTACATACTTTTATAACTGGTTTTCAACAGCTGATCTCGAGGCTGTTATTTTATTTTACTGGCATATAAAGCATTTCATCTATTCTGCAGATTAATATCCAAAAACTTTAGCCCCATAACTCCTTAAACACATCCAACATGTTGATATGTTTTTAAAAAGGGAAAGCACAAAAACTGAAGATGATGAAAATCTTTTTCGCTGATCCTTAAACATGTCTAAGAAGAAGAGATGATGGACAGGTGAACATAAAAGCTCTTGTATTCGTCAGGCGCATAACTCGATGTGTCTATCACGGCGCGTCGCTGACGCTCTGTTAATGGTCGCGGGAAGCAGCCGCTCCAGCGCATCTGACGAGTCTTAAGACTTTGCAAATAGCATCCCCCATTGACAGCTACTTATTCATCGGCCCTTTCCTTTGAAACATGATAGATAACAAGACAGTAGAATTAATCATAGGGTGCTCTTTGAAGAGGCAATATAAAAACAAGCGACAGAAAGAGAGAGGGAGAGAAAAAAAACCCCAGTAACTGGGAAAGGTTTATATTGTTTGTCGTTAAATTGATGTGGAAATTGGCTTTGCAAACTGCAGCAGCTGGCTATTTTGCTTGGGATATGCTAAGCAGAATTAATTAAAGAGAAAAACAAGCTGAGTAAGGGAGGTGACGCTCAATGTGTTGGACCCAAGGAAAATATTAAAGTTGTTACAGCTCTAAACACAGTAATGGGCAACAAAATAGACAGCAAACGTGGCCCACACAGTGGCGACACATTAGGAGAACGTTGCCTTCTGAAGGTTGGCCAGAAATAGCGTGGGTGCAGGGGCATATGGGGAACTAAAATATATTGGCACGAGAGCATGAGTTTTTCTTCTCACCCACGTTTTGATGGAATCCTTTGAAAGCAGATTCCCTTGTGTTGTTGTGGTTCTCAACAAACACCTGCAGCCCCCTTGGCTTTCCCCCTACTGCACAGTATCACAAACATCTCATGCTGTAGCATAATAAAAGGGGGTGGGGTGGCACACGGAATCTTAGAATGTTTGTATTTCTAAGATATATTTGTTTGTGATGCTGGATGATCACAAGAATCTTTAACACATCCCATAGACCTCGCAGTCTTGTGTCTTTATATGGTCACAGAACCCCTCAGTGACTTCTAATATCCTTATCATTTACAGTAGGGGGTACAATATCCCTTATAATACATGAGTGATACTCAGAGTTCCCTGTATAACTCAGCCTGCAGCCTTGTGCCTTTATATGGTCACACCCCTCAGTGACTTCTAATATCCTTATCATTTACAGTAGGGGGTACATTATCCCTTATAATACATGAGTGATACTCAGAGTTCCCTGTATAACTCAGCCTGAAGCCTTGGGGCTTTATATGGCCACAGATGTTATTCTGCTTAGAAAATAAAGTTAGTAGGGATGAGTCATTTGGAATTTCTTTGGGAAATTATAAGTAAAGAGACAGACTTTTCTTTTCTCACTAATTTAATTTTCTGCCAACTGGAGCCAGCCTGCAGAAGTGAACAGCAAGGGACACTGCAGTGTAAAAACATTGTGGAGATTTGCCTTTTCTTTAACATAGTGCAATATAAGTAATCGCTGTTGAAGTATTGAAATTACATGCAGAATAATATTTCTCACAAATGCTGGTTTCTGATCCAAATGTTCTACTCTGAGGCTGACCAAATGTGAAGCAAAGATCTTCCCCTTTCTTTGTCATCTTGTTGGTTTTGCTGTCAAACATTTGCTCAGTTTATTTAATAACATTACTGAAGCATAGTCACTTACATAGGTCCACTTCAGCCTATTGCGCTACAAGCTAAAACGGAAAGAGAAAATAGAGAGAAATGGAGAGGAACCGACCTGCTAGGATTGTTTCAGATGAGCGGAAGTATTAAGATAGTCCTATTAGTGTCAGGTCACCCCTTAATAGGGAGGGCAAAGCCACCATAGATTTCTTTAACCTTAAGGAAAGAGGGAGGATACTGTCTACAGCCTCAGACGGAAGGAGATTAGGAGGTCTCAGAGAAGCCAAAGGAAACAGTAAGGGATCCTGAGGACAAACTAGTTTCTTTCATGGGGCTTAATCCACCAGTATGGACTTAAATGAATAGATATAGGGGTAAATTTATCAAAGAGTGAAGTTCCATCACTAGAGTGAAATTCCGCAGCTTTCCATTAATTTCTATGGGATTTTGAAAGGCGTATTTATCAATTGGTGAAGTGAAATTTCACCCTTTGATAAATACACCTTCAAAAATCCCATAGAAATGAATAGAGAGCTGCGGAATTTCCCTCTAGTGGTGGAACTTTACTCTTAACTTCACTCTTTGATAAATATACCCCATAGAGGTGAGTTTGCCATGGAGTTGTTCTTTAAGTCCTGTAATTCAGAGTCCTTCAGGGGACCAGCTGTGTAGACCCATGTCTGACCCCACAAATAGGTTAAAAGACCTTCTGACCCAGAACCTGATTAAACTGGATTTGACGTCATTGTGTGCCAGAAGGAACATCACTCTGGAGGGAGCCAGATCAGATGGGCAAGGGGGAGGAATTGCCCTATCCACAGGGAAGGGTGGGGGAGATCACTCCTACACATTATCCCAGGCAGGGTACTGCCCATGGTTAGGGAATTCGGGACTTTCTGCCTGAAAACCAACTGTTTTGTGGGTATTCTGCAGGTACCCAACCCAATTCAGACCTCTGCTGTATTGTAAGTTTGAGTACTTTACCCAAAGAGCCATTTGTATTTAAATGCTGATACTAAACTTTGGATATTGAATTTACAGTGGTAACGTTATTTACCCTCTTCCAATTTATGAATCATTATCCATGGTTGACAAAACTCATCCAAGAGATTTTGCATCACACAGCGTCTACCACCTTCAAGAACCTAACAAGTCAATCTCAAGTGCACCCCCTACTTGCAGTGCAAACAATGAACTTTATATCACTATTAGCCACTGAAAAGAAGGATAAACATTGCCAGCACATGGTTTGCCTTTAAAAACTATTTAAAAACAAAAAATGAGGCGATAGTACCACACTTCGACCAAAATATGGACATCTAGAGAACATTATTGGCAACATAATAAACCTCCTTCAAGCATATATTCTAGTCTACAGCCTGAGTGAATGTTGGTATCTGCAATGCCATCTTTGGGACTGATTAAAAAAGACACGTGCATAATTTAACTCTGGATCAGGAGCAGAGGCTGCCAACATGTTGACCATATAGTATACATCAAGACATAGACTACATTAAAAAGCTTTAGTTACTCTATAACAATGATCCCCAACCAGTGGCTCATGGTTGGATGTTGCTCCCATTGGCCTCAAAAGCAGCTGCTTATTTTTGAATTCTTGGTTTGAAGGGACATTTTGTAGGCATAATGGCCAAGTGTACTGCCAAAAAGAGCCTCCTGTAGGCTGCTAGTACACATAGGGACTACCAAATAACCAACTACAACCCGACACTCTCTAGAAACTTTTTGTCATGCTTCTGTTGCTCCCCAACTTTTTTCATATTTGAATGTGGTAACCCTTGCTCTAATGTTTCTAGACTGAGAACTGACATACTTTCCTACTTTACAAATGTTCATTTTTTGTGGTTGGAAAAACAGATCCAAAGCATCACAAGCTCCACAGCACAGCTTTTCTGTTGCATTTGTCAGGCAGAATGCTGACCTGGTATTTTCACTTTCTTAAAGATTAAAAAATAAATGGTTCATAAATCAGTCGGGAAGCTGAGAAGAAGCAGAGAAAGTGGGGCGAAATGCAGCTATTCCCATTTTAATAACCAATGCACACATAGTTTTGTTTATACCAGCTATACACTGTACAGTATGATTGCAGGGAAAGTATCATCCCGCTGGCATTTATTTGGCAAGGGAAACATAAAAGATGCTATTAGGACCAGAGAATTTGATCTATTGGATACAGTCACATTGAGAGGTGAGAGTGTGCTGCAATCATAAGATGGTCAACTGCCAGATGCCTTCAAAAATCATTCTAACTTCCATCAAACATACCTTGCAAAATATAGGTTATTAATCATGATAACCCTATCCCCATTCCCAATCAGATGCCCCCGATCCAAGATCCCTTGTGGGACCCATTGTATAAAGTAAGCTAATAAAAACTATTTATTTATATAACCACACTCACTATCCAACACCAAATGCAGATGCATTAGTAAAGTGGAACCCAAAAGCATGATACAAGGCATTATTCTTTATAGTAGAGCAGTGTGTCACCCCTTTAATTTCTTAAATCCCAGGCTTTGGCTTTTATGATCTTCCCACAAATTTAACAGATTCTGGGCTGTTGAGGTTTTTACAGGCATTCCTAGGTCTACAATATTTAAGTCTACTATTTCATAATCATATGCTAAAATTATAGTGGTGTAGTATAAGTGTATTACATGTAGGGATTCGGCCAGGATTCAGCAGGATTCGTCTGAATCCTTCTGCCTGGCTGAATCAATATGCAAATTAGGGTTCGGATTCGTTTCAGTGTTCAGCCGAATCTTTCGCGAAGGATTCCGGGGTTTGGCCAAATCCAAAATAGTGGATTTGGTGCATCCCTAATTACATGGTACAACAATTAATCATGAAAGTTTGTCTTGAACATCATGCAGATATGAGTGGTTTTCATTCATACAAGCCATGATACACATTATATAGTAGGGATACATCTAAAACACCCGTTAAGGGTAATATAATAACCAAATAACCAAAAATACAATGACAAAGATTCCATTCTCCACCACTCAGCTGAACTAAAAGAGACGTTGAGTGTTGAAAGGTGTTCAAGTTTACTCAAGAAGTCTTGCAGTCCAATGGTTGGGCATTTCCTGATCTGTCACTCTGTTCCTTGTTTCACTATGTTCTTGTTCTTTTATTTATGCTAGTTCACTTTTTCTTTTCTCCTTCTTTCTCCTTTTTATATTCTCCTTTATTCTTCTATTGTTTCATTGGTAAGAGTCCCTTTTGGATATGCAACTTGGATTCAAGTAAGCAAAACTACTTTATGGAACTAGAGAGTTTCCACAGAAGAACCAATAAAGGGAATGTAGAATTTCAAGACTAGACTAGCAACTGAGGATTGTTTGTTTTGGAAGAAAGCCAGTGATGTCTATATGATAAACAGAAATACTATATGAAAATATTCCCTTATTCATCAGCAGATTCTTTCTGAAGATCAAGAAGATCCATTGAGAGTCACAGAAAAGGACAGGAAAGGGGTTTGTTTCACAAGACTTGTGAAGTTGTAAAACAAGGGTTATTGAATAAAACACTAGGAAAGGGCCATGAAGTAAATTAAAAAAAAAACATCATATACCCACCATATACTGGTAGAGGTCTGGGTCCTTGATCCTTCTTCTAAAGGTGCGGTCCAACCATTTAGATGCAGAGCAGGCACTCAAACAAACTCAAGAAGAAGGATCAGTATGGTGCACCTGGACCTCTTCCAGCATATACTTGGGTTTTAATACACTTGGGCCCAAATTCACTAAAGAGCCAAGCATCTAACGCTAGTGCTAATTCGCCAGCGTGACATAATTTCATAATTTAGGAAATCCACTAACACCGACTCTGGGGAATTTTCGCTAGTGAAGTAGATAGACTTGAGCAACTTCACACCCTTACGCCAGGCGAAGTTGTGCACTGACGAAGGATCGTAATTACGCAAATTCACTAAGATCAACTTTTTCATGAACGTTACCACTTCAATACAATAGATAGGAGTTTGAAAAAAAAATGGTAAAATGTTTCTAAGTCCCAAAAAAACATTGGCTTGTTTTACCATTGTAGGGTGATAGTTTGAAAAAGATCGATTTTTTTTGGGGGGGGGGTTACCCTCCTTACTCCCCTACATTTCCTAGCATATGGCAACTTAACTATACAGGGGGCACATGCAGGGCAATAGGACAACTTTATTTTATTTATTAAAGGTTTCCTGGGCTTGTGTAGTGGAATGTAGTGGCTGTAACATATACTTCTATTATACATTAAAGTTCCCGCCGTATGCAAATCAGGCTTCGCTAGCGTAACTGAGCTCTGCCTAGCGAAGTAATACTAGCGCAACTACGCTACCGTTCACCGACCTGATCGTAACTTCGTACTTTATTGAATTTGCGTATTGCTGGCGAAAATTTGCCTGGCGAAGTGCGGCGAACCCTAGCGAAGCCAACGCTAGCCCAATGTTTGCCCCAATGTTTCTTATCCTCATTAACATCAACCTTGTTATCATAGTTTTTAATAGTTATTAATACATAATAATTATATACTGTGCAATCAAAACTTCTTTATATGTAAAAAATGGGTACATTATCTGATGGGAGGGTGCACAATGCTGGCTCTATTGCACTCAAGAGCTTCCATATTATAGACACAAAAATAGAAACAAAGGCCCACTCCACTCAATGGGGTAGATTCATCAAAGAGTGAAGTTCCGCCACTAGAGGGAAATTCCACAGCTCTCAATTCATTTCTATGGCATTTTGCAAGGAGTATTCATCAATGGGTGAAGTGAACGTTCACCCTTTGATGAATACGCCTTTAAAAATCCCATAGAAATGAATGGAGAGTGGCGGAATTTCACTATAGTGGCGGAACTTCACTCTTAACTTCACTCTTTGATGAATCTACCCCAATGCTTCTGCATTAGATCCCACCTTAATGAAAAAGACTTTGGAGTTTTTGCAGCAGTATTGAGTGGAGTGTACAGTACCTTTGTTTCTAGTTTTGTGTCGATAATATATCATAGAATCTACAGTATTTTCATAAGCTATTTTAGCATTTTTATAGGCATCGGGCAGAAAGATAAGAGAGAGTGCCATAGCTATAGAGATCTGTGAACCATACTGGAAGTGAATGTGTTAAAGCTGATACATGTAGGCAGTACTAAATGGCAGTTTAGAAGTACATTAAGCCTTAATGCTCTAGAAATTCTGGAAATAGAAGAATCAATTAGGTGGTTTCCTATTGTTCTATGGGGAAATTCTGGGCACCAACACAGAGAATTGCTCAAAGCTATAAAATGCAGAAGACACCTAGATGCTATTGCAGCCGCTTTCATTAACGTTGGATCCGTACACCAGATACAGTCGCCATTATCTCAATAAGAATTCAGCTTCTCTTAAATACACCTACTGTATGAAAGCAGACTAGAAGATATCAGCTCAGGTAACTACCCGGGATAGTCTGGGGGGCCATTTCTTTGCATATGCAGCAAATAATGTGATTTTCTGACATACATTTTTAATATGGGTAAGAACATGTAAATATGTATTGCTTAAGGTCTAGTTCTGTCATCGGGCGATATTTTCTTATTGAACACTTCTCTATACAAATCTCCATCAAAATGGGAAAGCAGACCTGAACAAAGAACATCAAATTGATAATAAAACATACACGGTCTCTTTGAGGAAATATGGGGATATGAGCAAACGTGCAGAGATTTCCCTGTTTTTTGCACTTGGTCCCATATCTTGTGCATTAGGTTACAATTAGGATGCTCTTCAGGAATCAAGCACAAAGTGCTGCACTTCAGTCCAGTGGGGGCAGATCCCTAGGAAAGACCCCTAGATTGCACATCATTCAGAAGTACAAGGGAGTTCCTGTACAAGGGACTAGAGGCCCCTGTAGTTGCCACCTGGCTACTGCCAACATTTCCATTAGCAAAAGTACTCCATCGGTGGGATCTAATGCGGGATGGGGGTAGAACTGGGCTGGGCCAGTAGGACACCAGGAAAAAAAACCAATGGCAGTAAGGGTAGAATGGGGGGCCTTTGAGGTTAAATAACTCATGGGCTCTGGACATCCCAGTCCAACAATGGGGGGGAGGGGCAATTTTGTACCCTTTACAGTCCAGGAGATAATAATATGAGGCCAACAGTATATAGTAGAAAAACATAAAAATTATATTACGTAATGTGTAGAAATAGGTAATTTTTGTTCTTCTGATGTTTTGTACTGAAAACACAGAATCTGTTGTACTGCTTCTCAGTGCATGACCAGCACCTTAGGTAGCCCGGCAAGGCTCCTCATCACCCCCCATCACAAGAGTGATGGGGAGTGGGAGGGAGCATGTGGCAACTACCTGCTGTGGGACCAGACTAGGGGTGGGCAGAGAGAAGAGGTAAATGTCCCTGATTATTGCACCTAGGCACATGCCTCATGAATCTACCCCTACCCAGCCCTGTATCCTCCTCTTCATGAAACAAACATATCCATTGCCTTAGCATTCAGAGTACAACTGTAACCTGGGGAGGAGCTCAAAGGTAAGTGGGGGCAAGACTATGTAGCTCCAAGTACAGACCATGGAACAATGAAGGGTAAGGCTTGTGACACACGGGCAGATTTGGGAAGATTTAGTCGCCTGGCGACTAATCACCTCTTCTTCTGGGCGACAATCTCCCCAAACTACCTTCCCGTGTCTTCCTATTCGCTACAATGAAAAGTCGCCAGCGCTAAAGCACACGCGGTGCTTTGTTTTCCGAAGTTGCGCAAAGTCGCCTAAAGCTCCCCGAATCTGCATGTGTCACAAGCCTAAAAGCATAAAACCCCTGGAATACATGTGAGTTTCACAGAGTGGCTCTTTGGTATCTGCCAGCAGTTTTTCGGTATTTTTTTTATCATGATGCTTTAACACTTGCTGCTTTAATCCAAACATTTTGTTAAAAAAGAAAAAAAGCAAATGGAACCTGTGTGACCTTTTCCAGGCGCAGACCTGTTTTGTGAGATAGCTGAAGTACTGTAATTATAGGCTGGATCAATACTGGATTGGGCAAACAAATGCCAAACATATAATCTGTGCAAGAGCCACTCGCAATCAGGGCACTTAATGGCTTTAAGTAAGTGTATGACGGCAGAAAATGTATTTAGGGAATTACGTGGTTTGCTGCCTGCCATAGAGTCCTACTTGTCTCCAACACCTACACGTGCAACTGACTTGTACCCAACAGATCTCAGTAGTATTAGAATGGGTAATCAGTGCCAGTAGCATTGTAGAAGGGAGGAGGAGTAAGCAAAATTATTGACTGGCAAATAATGTTTCACATTGAACATAGGGATGAATAGCCCCTTCAATAGAAAATAATCATGGAGGCCATTCTGCACATGTAACCAGAAACCCCCAACACATCATAATGACAATCCGCCACCGGCACAATAATTATTTGTCATGCTAAAATTAGGCTCATTAGTGCTAACGAGAGGCACAGGTGGAGCAGAAGGAAATAACATGGTGCCAACATGAAACCTCTGTCATTAAAGGCACAGCTATGGAATTTCCACGTCAACTTTCCCATCAGAAATGTGGCATCTGCATATTGTGTTGTTTTGTACGAGCTCTACAGTCTCTGCCCTTGTGATACCCACAGGCAGGTTTCCTTCAGTGTCTTCTTCTGTTTTCTTGTCACTGCCATGGGCACATTCCTAGCCTCTGCTTCCCATGAGTAATATACTCAGACTCTTGAGCAATATGTAAAACCCAGCCTTTAATTATACATGGTAAGATTTTCTAGTGAGATGCTGGTGCACCAGAGGCAACTCATAATTGTCTCCAAATCAACAGGACCGCACACTCATTGATCAAAAGATAAAAAAATGTTTATTCAACCAACATAATAAAGGCCCTACGCATTTTGGCCCCTAAGCATCTTCATCAGGGGCAAAAAGTGCTTGGTCTGCCCTTTTGCTGATGAAGACCATTGACATAAGGGCATGAGGGTGGGGCCTTGGCCCGGTTCTACAGTCAAGTGTGAGGTAATTCATTGGGGTCATTTGGACTGTAAGGTGCTCCTGCTTCCCAAATATTGTAATATATTCATATAGATCTGATGGGATTTCCACGTACAGTAGGACCTTCCATGTTCATAATTCCTTTCCTACCACTGAATTTTATCTGCTATACATGTATAACCATATATAGTTTGGTGGTAGTGATGGGCGAATCTCCCGAGATTCGCTTTGCCGAAAAATTCGAGAATTTCCAGAGAAATTCATGAATTGGCAAAAAATTTGCGAAACGCGTCGAGGGACGCTTTTTACGGTGTGTCGCGTCATTTTCGGCACAACTTGTTTTTCCTGGCGAATTTTTGCCAAGCGAAATTTCGTTGGCGATTCGCGAATTTATTCGCCAGTGGCGAATCGCGGGAATTCGCCGCGAATTCGCCCATTACTATTTGGTGGTCCACTTATCAACCCTCTCTCGTGGTTTTTTTCCCAGATCAGACCTGAGATGCCCCAGGTGTCATCTAAAAGATAGAGAGTTTTCTCGTGGACAAAGAATTGAACTTGATCTGTGTCTCTTTGTCCAACTCAATTAATATGATTAGGAAACCTATGTTATTGCAAGGATTATCCATGGGAAATAGTTTTTTTGGTTTTGGGAACTAAATAAAAATGATGCAGAGGCTTTACCCCCCACTTTCTAAGCCAATTACAGATTTCCATACATGCCCATTATTATCAGCAGGTTTGTCCTCTTATAATTTCATAATTACATAATTACATGGTGACGGCAGCTGGACATGGGATACAGCCATTAAATAATGACAGAGGAAATACAAGGATACAAATAAAGACAAAGTTATAATGAGACGTTTGTAATAAACAGATAAAAAAAAAAAAATAATACGGAAGGGAAATGGGGTGCAGGGAAATAGCTTTGCACTTTACTCGCAGCGACCTGTAATTATTTCTCTAATTACAGCATTTCAGGCATGCATAAGAGGAATGATAATTTATAATCATAAAAAAAATATGACACTAGAATGTTGATTGCAAAATTTGTTTCTAAAAGGGAGAATGAGCGGTCCCAGGGTGCCCCCTACTGGGGAAATAAGAGTATGTTTTTGACAGGTTTATGGAAATAAAATGATTATAACAGAATATGAAATAGGAGTATTGGAGAGAAATTGCTATAAGGGACTAAACTAAGCCGCTAGTACTGGTGTATAACTAAGGGGCAGACTCATCAAAATGTGAAATTAGAGTTGACCACTGATAAATGTACCACATTTCGCTTCATCCCTATAGATTTATAAGAATCATATTTATCAATGGGTGAAATTTAGAGCTCCCCATCGACTTATTCATTCCACTAATAAGAATAGATAGAAAGTGTGAGGTTTTCTTGCACTGAGCTCTAATCTCACATTTGATAAATGAAGACAGAAGGGTGCACTCATCTGTAACAACAACAGTAATAGTCAGAATATGGGGTACACCTGCACATCTCCTGTGAGAACAGCCAGTACCATTGATCTGAATGTTTGAGGCACCAATCAACCCTCTAATGCTGCCTATCTTACTATTCTTTGTACTCATGTAGCACTTCTAGAACTCTATCTGCCCACATTCCCTTATCTTTTTAGGCCCACTTAACCCCAAGCCAGGGTTGGACAATGCCAGTAGGGCACCGGGAAAAACCCAGTGAGCCCCAACCCTTATGGCTGGCCGAGACCTTCAGGCCCCAATACCTCCCAGCTAACCTGGATCTGTGGGCCCACCCCCCGCTGACTGAAAGCAGCATGTACCAAGAGGAGAGAGGAGGTACATACATCCTACCCCCTTGCTAATGAGGAATCCCTTTCCAGTCTAATACTCCTGACTTGTTTGATGTAACAAAAAGGTCCAAAGAGGGTCTTACAGGTAGACCTGTACCTTACTTAGAAGTTCAAAAATTCATGGAGTTCCATATTATAACTATAACAGTGCTACTCGTTATTTGTCAATTCAATAAAGGGGATACAATCCAATGTTTTTTGTAACTACCAACTATGTTGTCCTTGAACCATTTCTCATATGGTTCCCAAGGGGTGTGTAGTCCACCTGGTGGACCTGTTCTAAGCCAACCTTCCAAAGAACCTGTCACGGCTGGCACCCTAAACCCAGAACTAATGCTAAGCACCCTGGTCTAGGCTCGTGCTTCTGCCTATAACAGCCGCCTTTCACCTCGGGAGGAGCCCTTGGCTAATTGGATGCCGCCAGGTCTTAAAACGAGAGATGCAAGGCGAATGGTTCTGGGCAAGCAAAGGGGCACAACTGTAAAGTCAATAAGGCCAAAGGTCACGGTACAGACAGGTAAGACAGGTTCGCGGTCAAACAGGCCGGGTCGAGGCGGGCAGATTGCTAGGAGTAGTCAGGCAGGCAAAGGGTCAAACCAGGTAATCAATCAGACAAGGATGAGGCAGAATCGGTGGTCAAATACAGGCACAGGTCAGGAAACAGAGATCAGAGTAGTCAAAGCCAGGCAGGGTCAAAACAGGTAATCAGTAACAAATAGAAGCTTTCAGCAAAGATACTAAGCACCAGCAACAGATCCTATAACGGGCAAGGATTAGAGGCAAAAATCCCCTTAAATACATTTGAATTTCGCGCCAATGCGCGCTGACGTCATCACGTCAGCGCGCCTGCGACTTTAAAGGAAACCGGAAGTGCGCCGCGCGCGCCTAAGAAGGAGCCAGCACCAGGAAGAAGAAGCGGCGCTGGAGGGCAAAAGATGCGGCGGGCGTCCCTGCCAAGGGGGCGGCAGGCGTCCCTGCCGTACCCCCCACTAGACCACCAGGGTAAGTTCCTTACAGAACCTTTCCAAAGAAGTTATTGTATATTTTTTCTTTTGTAGGTGTGCCCTCTACCACCGCTGATAGCAATTAGTGATGGGCAAATTTATTGACCAGGTGCAAACTTGCGGTGAATTCGCTGACAGCCAGCCAGCAAAAATTCACGTGGTCGACACGCGCGAGACGCGACTTTTGCGAATTTTGATGGAAATTCGAGAATTTTTCGGCAAAACTGGATAGATTCGCCCATCACTAATAACAATGGGTGTAGCCCTCAGCCCATGACTGTCATTCTAAACTGGTCGGTTTGCCACTTACAGGCAATTAATTCATCCAAACAGAAGCAATGAATAGAATGTGAGATAAGTGCCACCTGCACAGAACAACTTTTTCTCTCCACACAATGCTATTTTCCCTTGGGGAATATACACAATGAGAAGAGAGACAGTCTGGAAAACTACTACAACAGACAAACAAGGCCAATTATTACAGGGAGTCACAATTGCATGCTGTTCAACAATGATAAACCTGCAATTATAAGTATCTGTGTTTTAATAACGCAGCAAAGATAATATCTCATCTCATCTCCAACTGGTGGGAAGGTAGTTTAAGCTCCAATCAATCTCCAAAGGACAAGTCCTGTCACACGGAGTCGTATTTCTATAAGCAATGAGAATTCATTGCACTTCAGCTTACTCCCACATGATGGCAATGTTGAACCGTTTGATGGTCATCAGGGTAAAGGGTGAGCCCCCCAAAAGGTACAACAGTGACAACTAGTGGTTGGAGGCCAAAATGCAGTGAAATTTATACAGCGTGACATACAAATTTAGCAACATCTAGAAAGGAACAAGTTGATTATGCTTAAATATAAAAACTGCTCCTGGAGAATCCAAGAAAATTTGACTCAACTCCTATTCTCTATATATGGCTTCACGTGGAGTAGACTTTTAAGACTGTAGTCACTGATGCAAATCCCTATTTACAGGTACCAGTGGAGACACTACTACATGGTGGCCCAAGGCCTTAACAAGCCAGGGGTTCCATATAAGCTTGGATATGGGATAATGAATCAGTCTTAATCACTGGATAATTATATTTTCAGGATAAAATCTGCATATAATTATATTCTGTCCTACTAAGGTTGTGCAATGGGTCAGACTTTCTCTGCAGTATTGTAATGTTGGTCTTTAACTCCATGACCATGTTCAACCTCTAACATGAATAAAAGTGTAGAAACCTGTGTCATACAGTAGTCAAAAGCTTTGTTGATTGTTTTTTCTTAACAAATGTGAAATGGATTTATACTTGGTGGACTGAAGGTGTAAAACCCAAAGACCAGTGGGCACTCTATGAATATAAATTCAGGGTACCTACCTTTAGCGGTGATATATGCGATTGCATCACGTACCCATGAACATTTTCTATTTGCGACAAGTTCTTCTCTGACACATGGACGAGTTCCGGGCCCTTCCCATCGTGAGTTAGCCGAGGTAATGAGTGATCGTGAGGAGGGGTGTCTTCATCTTGATAGCGATATTTCTAGAGCAAAAGGCAAAATCAAATTTGAAAAAATCCCGACTTTCTATTTCCCACTTGTATTTAAAATCTTTGAAATGTAATTGCCTTAAAAACAGTGCAAGGTGGGTACTTCTGTTTATACTCCGACTGGCCAATAGAAGCTCATGAGTTATTGTGGTAAGAGACAGAATAATTTAGCCCTCACAGTGCAGAGAAGTACAATGAAAAAGGGAAATAATATCAAATGAAAAGATGCCTCTCCCCCCACAGTGACACTGCATTGTGTACATTTTCTTTGGCATGCCACCCCCCCCCCTCCATTCCCTGCCTACACCTACTTCCAGCCCTGGCTATAAGGCAAGTAATGTGTTCTTACTCTAACACTCAAGTACTGTATGCAATCAATGTGCAGAGGCATACAAGTAATTCAAATGTGCTATAATACAAGAGATTGATCATTGGCATTGACCCTTTCTGGGCTTTTCACTACAAAATCCTTCCTTTTCTCATTTTAGCAAGGGGTGGTATGAGATATAATTGCTTAATTCAATGTAATGCTAAGGGATGAGAAGGTAAGATGTAGGTGTCCCAGTTATGGCCTCCTGAGGTCTTGTTAGTCTAGGGATCCTTAATTAATGTTCATTAAATGCAGTGACACCAGCATAATTAGCACTCAGACAACTTAATCTATATTACAATGTCCTGGACACTAATTCCAGTATGTGGGTGTAAAGACAGAAGCATAAACTGTTTTGCATCAAGCAATGAAAAATCTTCCATCTGGAGAGTTGTCAAGCCCCCGAGCCTACATTACCCAGCATCTTTGGTCATCCAATGACTACCTGAAGTAGGTTCCAAATAATAACTGTCTTCAATCCCTTTATATATGGTAAACATGGAAATAGAATTTATTTTTACTAATTCTGAAATTTATTTCCTAATTTGGACTGAATTTCCTTCTCAGCCGCCCTGCCAATGGGCGAAACTTCATGCTACTAAATTGCTGGACGTTTATGCAACCTTGTGAATGAATGTGAATTGGACTCTGTGCAGAAGTATTAGTTTTTGCTGCATTAATGACACACTGGCTGCATCTTGATTAAACATGTTCTTTTCTGTAGGAAATAGTCTGTAGCCCCTTCCGCCAGTAGAGGGTGTCACGTACCTGTATTTTCTATTTGTATTTGCTTTTGGGATGTTTGTGTGTTTCTTATTTATATTGAGTTACTTGTATTCACGTTGCATGGACATTCCTAGAACGGACAGGAAACATTCCAATAATAGAACAATTCAAACTGCTTAGAATCCTTTGAAATTTCCCATTTTTACATTTATGCAAGTTTGTTTCTAATTAGTGATCATTAAATCTGTCGTGAAACGGCGAAAAAATTAGCAAAAGTATTGAAGTCAATGGGCCTCAAAAAACTTTTTCCGTGTGACAAATTTTTACATGCGCAACCATTTCTTTCTCACTCCAAATGCATTAAAGTCAATGCACGTTTTTCTTGTGGAGACTTTTCTGTCTCAGCGACTTTTTTTTCCATTAAAGTTAAAGGTGGTCACTTATAAAGTTCTCATGAGTACAGGCACTTTGTGAGGTTGTTGTGCGTGAAAATAGAGTTGACAGTAACTTTAATTTACAATTTGCGAACTGTTTTGCCATCAAAGTTGTGGAGAAATTCAAATGCAGAGTGTGCAGATAAATATTCATCATTAGTGATGGGCGAATTTATTCGCCAGGGGCGAATTCGAGGTGAATTCCCGCGATTCGCTGCTGGCGAATAAATTCAAATCACCCGGGAAATTTCGCTTGGCTAAAATTTGCCGTAAAAACGAGTCGCGCGTAGTTTTTGACGCGGTGCGCCGAAAACGACGCGACGCACGTCGGAAACGACTCGTTTCGCGAATTTTTCGCCGATTCTCGAATTTCTCTGGAAATTCGCGAATTTTTCGCCGAAGCGAATCTCGGGAGTTTCGCCCATCACTATTCATCATTTATTGCGATTTTTGCAAAATCTGTTTGCACATTCTTATAAAGCTTTATAAATATAACCAGGCGAAGTTTATAAATGAGCCCCAATGAGTGTTTTTTCTTATGGCAACTTTTTGACTTTAGGGGGCAGATTTATTAAGGTTCGAAAGGTAAAATCGAATTCAATTTTTTTTTTTTTCCTTTGGTCAAAACTCACAAATTCGTATTTAAAAACCACCAACTCAAATTTGAATTTGACCCTGCAAACAGTTCTTATTTGAATTTTCACCACCTAAAACCTGCTGAGTTCATGTAGAAGTCAATGGCAGAGGTCAGTTAAACCATTTAATTGCCTTTCTGACACTCCATTTTTTTTTTTCAGAGGAAAACTGGATTTGAATTTGAGCTGAATTTTCACGTCATTCATATTCGATCGAATATTAGACGTTGGTATATTTTCTTAAATAATCTCCCGTTCGAGTTGTGAGTACGTTCTAAAGTATTAGAATTTTAACAAATTCACTTAACTTCAAAATTTGACCTTTGATAAATCTGCCCCCTAGGAGTTCTTATAATTTAAATTCAAAATAATGTTTGTCAGAAAGATCTTCTCTATTAAATTCTGCATTTCACCATCTGAGAATTTTTTCATTGCAGCAAAAAAGTCACCAAGACGAGATTGTCGCAGAGGCAGAATTGTAGCCAAGACAAAAAAAAAAGTCTTCAATAGAAAAAAAAACATAATTTGGAGAGAGAAGAAAATTGTCATGCATAAAAAAATGTTGTTGCCTAATGACTCCTATGCATTTCAGGAATTTGTCTCCATTTCACAAATATTTTAACAGTTTTGCAAATTATTCTGTGAAGTGAAACGGGGAAGATTGTGCAAGATTCTCCTAATCTCCAAGGTGGTGTAAAGCTTTATTAAAAAAAAAACCTTATAACCTAAGGTATTACCTATAGTAACTATGTAAGAAGTTTTCCAGCATTTTATAAAATAGAACTTAAAAAAATAATTGTTATGGTGTTTATAGAAATGGCCCGTAGATGTCACTGCATACACAGTACTTTCTATACTGCTTAAGGTGCTAGAGTTCAAGTTACTGTTATGTAATGGCTGCATGAACCTGATAATAAAGCATTGTTATAATAAGCTCATCCTCGGCTATCAAAACACAACAATCACCAGTGCAGGTAGGGAGATCTTTCTTACATAAAAAAAATCCGGGCAGTTTTATAGAGGATGGGGTGAAACCATGATGCAAACATGCAGGGTGCAACAGATTGGGCCCAATCAAGTAGAAATTTGGTGAGTTGCGTTACACCGGTTAGGCAGGTAAAATACAATTTTAGAAAGAACATTATATAAAGTCCATTATAAAAGTGAAATATCTATGCACTGGAAATATAATTCTTTACATTGTAAGGATTAAACATGGAGGAGGTTTTATTTCCTGGTTTGGAAAAAAAACCCTATATTTTTCCTGATAAAAAAAGGCAAAATTACTCTCAGCACAAGCCAAGCCCCATGTGTTATACTTATGTTAAAAAGGAGGCATACTGCCCCTTTAAAGGGAAACTGTCATTTTTTTAAAAATCACATCAGTTAATAGTGCTGCTCCAGTAGACTCCTGCACTGAAATCCATTTCTCAAAAGAGCAAACAGATTTTTTTATATTCAGTTTTGAAATATGACATGGGGCTAGCCATTTTGTCAATTTCCCAGCTGCCCTGGTCATGTGACTTGTGCCAGCACTTTAGAAAGGAACTGCTTTCTGGCAGGCTGTTGTTTTTCCTTCTCAATGTAACTGAATAGTACACAGTGGGACATGGGTTTTACTATTGAGTGCTGTTCTTAGATCTACCAGGCAGCTGTTATCTAGTGTTAGGGAGCTGTTATCTGGTTACCTTCCCATTGTTCTGTTGTTAGGCTGCTGGGTGGGGGAAAGGGAGAGGGTGATATCACTCCAACTTGCAGTACAGCAGTAAAGAGTGACTGTAGTTTATCAGAGCACAAGTCACATGACTGGGGGCAGCTGGGAAATTGACAATGTGTCTAGCCCCATGTCAGATTTCAAAATGAAATATAAAAAAAATCTGTTTACTCTTTTGAGAAATGGATTTCAGTGCAGAATTCTTCTGGAACAGCACTATTAACTGATGTGTTTTGAGTTTTGTGAGTGATGATATGTTCCCTTTAAAAACAGATTATTTATTAAAATTAATGCTACAAGCAGTGTTCAATAGAATTACCAAACATTCTACCGATCATTTTTTAGTTTAAAAGATTTTTTTTTAATGTTTTTAAAAAACTTACATTTTGCTAATTCAACTCCCATAATTTCTATATTTCAAAAACTCAAGTTTTAGAAACACCATTTCAATTTCAAGAAAAATCAAATTCTGGAAAATATCAGCCCCAAATGTGGGAGAAACATTGAAAATGCAGATAAATCTGCTTCTTATTGTCCCTTTTTTTTACTCCGCAGAAATCTACATTTTTATCTACGATTGTTTTGTGCATGAAATCGCTACACAATAAAATATGTAATTAAAAATGTCTAAATGTATATTTTTCGAATAATTATCTTTAGTATATATGAAATGAAAAGTACGCAAATGACTATAATTTAGCTTCCTACACTACAATTACTTTTTCATAATTTTCTGACACCATTGTATAGTGAATCTGACTCATTGTGGTTCCATGTAACTTGTGACCATCCTACAGTACCTTTATGCCTTATTTTAATTTGCAGGTTAATTTTCTTTTTGAATCACAGACATAGATATCCACATAATCGTGTGCATTCCCCTCCCACACACAAACTCACATTGGAAGTTCTACACCTAACAATTCATTACTAGATATTCAATCCAGAACTCAGACAGAACCGCAGGGAACAAAGAAATCTATGGTGGAAAAAAACATAACCAACACAGTTGGATTTATATTTAAACTTATTTTTCTGAAAACATAAATATATTACACGGTAGGAGACCAGACAAATTAGTCCTACCAATAATGGTACCAAACACTATTCTTTCAGCTCCTTCCAATACAGAATTTAAACAATTTGTACAACATGAAATATTTTTTTCAATAAGGCATGCATCCCATAGGGATAATATTAAGGGATTGAGTGAAAATGTAAAAACATGAAATGAAAGATTTACTCGCCCATAAGAGGGCAGTTGGTAGCAACGATGGATACCTGCTGCTGCAACATTTCTAATATGAAGTTGCCCCTCTCTTTGCTGGTATAACTGCCCCTACTCTTCTGGAAATATTTCCACTAGATGTTGGTGGAATTGGATTTTATTCATAAACCAGGTTGGACAATGATGTTAGGGATTAGGCCTGGCTCATAGTCAGGGTTTCTGTTTATTCCATGGGTGTTTAGTTGTGTAGAGGTCAATGCTTTGTGTAGGACAGTCAGTTCTTCAACCAATTCTGTACAGACCTGGCTTTGTGTATGAGGGACGTTAATAGAGTTTAAACCATTGCTGGTGAGATTTGCTTCCATTCATAAATGAGGTTGGGCAGTGATGTTGGGGGATTAGGCCTGGTTCATAGTGAGGGTTTCAGTTTATCCCATTGGTGTTTAGTTGGGTTAAGGTCAACACTCTGGGGTAGATGTACTAAGGGTTGACGTGAAAATTTGAAATAAAAAAATTTGAATTTCGAATAAATTTTTGGGTACTTTGACTATCGAATAGCCCAAAATTCAATTCAAATTGAAAAAGATTTTAATCAAATGTAAACATTTGACAATTCGAAAATCGACATACTGTTTCTTTAATAAAAATTTGAATATGACCCTTCGCCACCTTACACCTGCCGAATTGCTATTTTATCCTATGGGGGACTCCCTGGTACCTTTAAGGATGCATTCAAATAATTTTTATTCAGTCAAAAACAGACCTATTCGAACGAAAACAGTCGGTTTTCGATTGAAAAAACACTGCAAAAAAATTAATTGGTCGAAGTTTTTTAACTTCCAAATTCGACCCTTTCTATATCTGCCCCTTTGTGTAGGACAATCAGATTATTCTACTCCCATCTCATTCTGTATGGCCTGGCTTTGTGTATAGGGTGTTCTCATATCATAACTTTGTTGGTGGGATTTGCTTCCATCCAGTCACAATAGCATTAGTGAGATTTGGCACCAGTCTTTGTTCTCAGTTGAAGGTCCAATGCATCACCGACATATGCTGCATCCCTTTACAGACTTTGTTCACATCAGTAATTGTTTTAGTGGAGCTTACAGTCTAAGGCATGGATCCCCAACCTTTTGAACCCGTGAGCAACATTCAGAAGTAAAACGAGTTGGGGAGCAAGCATGATAAATGTTCTTGGGGAACCAAATAAGTGCTATGATTGGCCATTTGGTAGCACCTATATGGATTGTCAACCTACATTCAGGCTCTGTTTGGCAGTACACCTGGTTTTTATACAATTAAAACTTGCCTCCAAGCCTGGAGTTCAAAAATAAGCACCTGCTTTGGGGCCACTGGGAGCAACATCCAAGGGGTTGGAGAACAACATGTTACTCACAAGCTACTGGTTGGGGATCACTGGTCTAAGGTCTCTTTCACATTCACAGGAGCCAAATAACATGCTTTATGTTTTTTGAAGTGTGGTGGGAAACCATGGGAAACCCATGCAGACAGTGCCCTGAATGAAATTAAACCAAGACCCCAGCACTGAAAGGAAGTAGTGATAACCATAAAGCCATCATCCTGGCCGAAGATGGATTAATGTCAAGGTTCTTTTCAGGCCAGTCAAGTTCAACCATTTTATCAGAAGGGAAAAGCTAAGGGTAGACATACAGGATCCCACAGAATGGGTAACACCAGTAAAATGGGACCATGAGATGTCTGTAGATGGTCAAGTGAAAATAATTGCTCACAATGAAATAATGGGAATGTGCAAGCCCAACATAAGAAATATTTTCAAAACAAAAATGTGACATTTCTATACATATCTTGGCACCTGCCAACCACCGGTTTCCCATCACTCTGCCAGAATCCTATAATTATTTTTCTTCTAATTCACAAATGACTGTTTTTTGGCTTCTTCCATTGCTAATAAAATTCCTTGCAAGAAGGCTAATTAATTTTAGCCTCAATAAAAAGCTTAAGTTCCTGTGTGTGACGCAGGAGCATCTGCCAGGTAACCATTTAAAGCTGCGGTGCACGAGTGGGAATAGCCAGGGAACATGCTGAGGGATGATGACTACTCAAGATTTCTGTGAGCACTTAAAAAAAGAATGCAATGAGCAAATTGTATTGAGAAGTTATGCTGAGAAAATGTCTTTCCCCACCCACACCACACACTTTCAGCCTTTACATATTTATCAGTGGAAATTGAATGGGCTGAATTAACTGAAATGTAGTGATGGACGAATAAATTCACGAAACACAAGCAAAAATTCGCTGGCGTAAAAAAACGAGTCGCGCAAAGAAAATGCCTCGAGAATGATGCGACGCGCACTGAAAATGATATGCCGCGACTTGTTTCACTCATTTTTTGACAATTCAAAAATTTCGCTGGAAATTCGCACATTTTTTCGGCGAAGCCAAACGGGATAAATTCGCCCATCGCTACTGAAATGCTGTTAATAGGAATCACAATGTGTGGATTAATTGTGGTTGTGCTTAATGGTACCTATCCTATCCCATATACTGTACTTTCTGGTTGCTCACCCTCTTTGGTGGCCTTAAAGCAAGTGTTTCTGGCTTAGAATTTCTGGCTTAGAAACACGTTTTAGAGATTTAAACAGAGCCACCTGCAAGGAAATAGTTCACATGGGGCAAATAGCCAATCATAGAACTTAATTAACAACCTCTAGGATTTCTTTTCCACCTTTGTAGCTCCCAATACTTTATAGGTCTGAATGTAGCTCATGGGTAAAAAAAAAGACCCTGTGCCTTTATTTCCCCACACACCTCTTGATCGTACTTGAGATTATACAAAACAACCATTTATAGAAGCCTAAAGGGTCACCAGTCTGAGAACAATGAATACTTAGGTGAAACTAAGCTAAAGCTAAACCATGGCCTTTCATTTGTCAGATTGGAATTGTGGAGTTTTCTGAGAGGATTTCTGTATTTCTATGGGAGGCTGAGTGACATTTATCTCAACTCACAAATCCATGAAAAACAGTGACTCTCCCTTTCTGTCTGCATGAAAAGGAGCCATTTGTGCTTCTGTGAATATAATTTGAAAAATAACTGGAGAATGGAGGCCACAACGTAAGTGTTGCATTCAGAACACTAGATGCAAACCGAGAGGGTCAAAGAGTAAGATGGGATACAAGAAATAAATTGTGCCATATTTAGGTAATGTGATTAGTAGGATTTTCATCTTTTTGATATTTTAACGAAACAGTTTTTTTTTTTTTTTTTTTAACCTTCTTAAGTTTTGACCTTTATTTAAAGGAAATAAAAACGATGAAGACACAAGTAAGGACGTTATATCTGTAACTTTTTCTTGGCAGTTTTTGCCTTTCTCAGATGCTCTCGGATGAGCCCTTGCAAAGCTGGAGAAAAGGGTCAGATGTGACTCAACTGTAACTCAATACTAAGGGGATTATTTATTAGTACATATGCAAAAAATAACATTGAAAAAATTTAATTTTTTTCTATAAAATTCAAATGTTTCGGGATTTATTATACTCCGAGAATGGAAAAAGTTCAAATCCGAAAATCTGGCATCTCGGTCAATGGCAGAAGTCTAGTAGATATTTGATCTGTGCTGGGTTTCCTGCAATAATCTGAAGATTTTTGTGGTTTTCAGGCGAAAAATCCAAAAAACATTGGAGTTTTCAAATCCACAAACCGATTTTTCACAATTTTTTTCCAACACAGGAAATATTCGGGAAAAGGTATTGATACATAAGGATAAAAAAATCCATTGGGATGTGGTCAGACTTTTTTTACTAAAAATGATCAGAAATTTTCAGATTTTGATAAATAAGTGTGAGTTCTTGAACCAAAAAAATGTGGTTGCAGCTAAAATACTTTAAATATTTCTTATCACAGGTACAGTGGCACAAATGCCCCAAGCTTTCTGAAGGAAGGTTTATTCCCACAGCTATGTTATTGTGTCCTTGTGTTTAAGGGTTCCTCAACAGTACTTCAAGGGATCACACACAGGATAACCAGTTCCTACACTTGGCGATGACCACCTGGGGAACCAATTCTCATCAGTGGAATTCAAGATTGCTCATTCTATCAACCCACTCCAATGACAGTGCTATTACAGGATCTACTATATTCTGTCCACACCATGTTCATGGGGTCCCATCCTCATTTTCTTAGGTTACCAAGTTTCTCACTGAGCCTTTATACTACAGATCCACCAACAAATCCAGCCCCACCTGAAACTGAGTCATAATAAGAAGAGCATTGATCTCTTTCCCTTAATTAAACCATGCCAAATGTACTAAACCCCAAGTACTACATGGGGAACTAGATGCTAATCTTAAAGTGGACATTTCCACATTTGATAAAAGTGACATTTAGTTACATGGTTTGTATGCATAACCTGATGTGTCCCATCAAGATAATGCACTCAGATCAGTCCTAACTATGTAAAACATCAGTATTATAATTGAAGGGGAGAAAGACCATACCTGCTTATCTCTTCATTTGACATGACCTCCAAACTCTTTAAAGACAGATCTGTAGTTAAAGGGTACCTGCCACCCAAAAATTGTTTCCCTAACAGAGGCATGGGGGGAACAGGTGCTGGCTTTTAGATAGCTACTGTATTTACAGGGCACCTTTAAAAATGTGTTTTCCAGGTAAAGCCTGCACTCTCCCTGGGGGAAATAATAGTGTCTTTTTAAAAGAATGTCTGTGATCATCTGGAGCTCCCAGTGTGGGGGCGGCCATCTTTAAGGGTGCACATGTTCATAATGAGTGGTTAGGCATGCTCGTTATGCGCATGCTTGTGATGTCACAACATGCGCATAGCTATAATAACAAAAGGCCTCAAGGGCCTGAAATGTTGCGGACCTGGTTGTTTGCCATGTGAATCTTCAATAAAGGCATTTTACTTAATTGGTGCTGTACGAACCAATTTTCTACAGGATTTATGGTGGACCACTGATGGTACGTGCACCTATTACTTCATTTATATTGGGGGGCTTCTAGCTGACTCAAACACACAGTGATTCCCCTATTCTCAGAGCCACAGCATGTCCGCCCACACTGGGAGTTTCCTCATGATGCAGGCAGTCTAGACCAAGCAGTAGACACTCTTTTAAAGAACAGTATTGTTTCCCCCAACCAGAGGCTCTATTGAGGAAACAATTTTAAAGTTGACATGTGCCCTTTAAGAAGGTACCTAAAAGCCTATAGTTTCCTTGGATCTAAAGAACCCCCAAATATTACAGCACTATCACGCCTCGCCTTGTACTGCACATAATATTGTGGCTAAAAGGTGCCAACAGCAGTGACATGGCATCTCTCTTCCAATGGTGGCTCCTTATATTTTGCCTTTGAATTCTTCCGCTCCTTAATCAATCATAATAACTCTATTTGGCTTTAAATGGAAAAAGTTTTCCAACATCCCTCTGTATCATTTCTCCATATCTCCAACTGTTACTGTACTTTTATACACACACAGACACTTACGGAAAGGTTACCAAAGCAACTGTTACCATAGCAACCAAGATCACTCTTTAAAAAATGCCCAAAGCAAGGACAGACTTAAGCCATAGTTGCTTAACATGAACAAGTATTGTATGTCATGATAATAATAGTCTTTCTAGATATAGCCCACGTCATACTCGTTATCGAGTATGGAAAATGTGGCTTCATTAACTCCCTGCTTTCAGGGTAAAAAAAAACTGCTGGTCTCCTCAAAACTAACTAGGTTAATGGGATAGTGACCTACATTGTCACACATTATCAAGGAAAGTCTTCCAGTATTGCTGACACATCTCTACTGTAACATTTCTATACAATTAAATTGCAGCCGGTGGGGAACTTTGTTATGGTGACACATTTTGCCCTCACAGTTCATTCATTTATTTCACATGTCTGGGGCAGTGTCAGGTATTGGCCATTTCTCTACCCCCACCATAGACAAAATTAAGACTTTATGAAACACTAAAGGAGAACTAAATCCCCCTGAGATACAACAGCCCCCTCAATTGTCCTCAAAATGCCCCCTTTACCTCTCCCTCCCCACAGCGTATTACATAGTCCATTGTCCATTAATGTCCTCTTGGGGCTTGTCAGCAATCTGCTTCAACCATACATGCACCAAGAGGAGTGCTACTCTACGTAATAAACTGTGCAGGGAGGGAGCGGTAAAGTGGGCAGATTGAGGGCAGTTGAGGGGGCTATTATATCTCGCAACAGCTGAAGACATTAGCAACATGGGTGCATGGACTTCTGATGGACTATTACTCCTTTTATTTAAAGACCTACCTGCCTTACACCTATTGGCTGACCCACAAGGACAAGTAGATCCTGCTGCTACAAGAAAAAATATAGCTTTCAACTCATTCACCACTTCTCTTCATGGATGCATTAGCACAGTATCCAACTTCAGTTTAAAAATGTAGCTTCATGGTTTAGGCTGTGGGCCTAAACCATGAAGCCTTCTCGAAAAGACATGTCTAAAAGCTACTAGAAGTGTCATACTGTAGCTTGCACACCCCCAGCCTCCCTGCATAACACCCACACATTCCTAAACATTCTATTGGCATGAGAAAAAATTATTTCTTTATTTCACTCTATTACTCTACTGGGATGGCACACCCAGCCCACCATATTGCGATGGCAGGTGTTTAAAAGCTATGGAAACCTTCAAATCCTTCAGAGAAAGAGCCTTGAAGTCACCTGGACTCAGCACAGAAGAAAGATAATTTATTGACTTGCTGTTTCTCTATCAAGAAAGAAACTTCCATAAGGACCAAATGTATATAGGAAATTGCCTTTCATGGAAGCCTGACTGGAAATATGAGCACTCTTCTGCAAGAAGGCTAATGGGTCCCCGGGTGCCTTTCTGCAGTTTGTAGATTCTGAACACCATTAGACACCAGGCAACTCAATATAGTGGCCTGAAGACATTAGTAAAATAAAGAGTTGACAAAGGAATACATTTCATATCCACACACAGAAGGATAAGCATGGAAAACTGACGCATTTACAACTTTAACTGCAGAACCATTGATTAGAAAAATCATTTCCCCACATTCAAAACTCAGAAAATGGATTTTTGAATAGAACTTCTTAAATAACAAATAAACCTACAAAAAAAAAGCTTTTAATTCTGCTCAAGACCAGACATTGTCTTGATGTAATTGCCACTTCTTCCCAGCAGGAGATGCTCTTATTGGAAAGCAGTAGGAGTGAAAGCTCAGCTGGAGGCCATGGCATCCAATGATTCTTTTGCTAATGCTGAAGATCAGCTACTGATTTATTAACAAAGAATTTGCAGCATTCAAGGTCTGCTAAGCTGGAAAACAGCAACATGTTTCTTAAAAAAAAAAGCAGATTTCCTTATAATTAAGCAAAATATGAGTGTAGAACTTTCCCAGGAAGAAGCCATTAACGGCGAAACGCGTCGGAAGGAGGTGACCCTGCGGGATCGGGTAACGGAGCCGCACATACAGCTACACACAGGAGGCGAAGGAACTGGCGGAGAAGGACTTAGGCGCAGAGAGTTCCGGAGAGCGCTGCGCCAGTGCCGTCGGTAAAAAAGCCGCAAGTATAGCCGTGCTGGGACTCCAACCTAACCCTTTAATGTGATTTTAAAGAATACTTTTTGTAAGTGCGATTTTATTATTAAAACTATTTTGAAATACTTTTCCCGCACATGCCGCTCTTATTGCAACCCATTTAGATCGGAAGGTCTGACGGAGGATTCTGGGAATATAATTTAAACGCTGCAAATCATTCAAAATGTTTGTGAGTACACTCAGAAACAAAACCCGAGATTGTGTGGGTATACCGTTTAAACAGCACTTGTTATTTACATAGCACAACTGCACACTGATTTGATGGTGGTGGAAACTGATCGATTTTTTCAGTAAACAAATTTTTAATGAAACACTGAAAAGCACACTGTGTTAAAGTGTTAAGTGTTAAAAATAATTTACACACTGGGTGCAAATATATATTTTTTGAATTACTACACTATATTTCGTTTTTTGTTTTTTTGTCTCCCCTTATACTTTTGAGGTACGGTTGGCAATATTCCTTTGGGAATTCTGTTGAAGTGTCTTTGGAGGGAAGGAGAGAACCCTTTTTGCCACTGTTTTGGAGGACAAAAGCATTATACTGTGGTTTGAACTTTTCTTTGTAAATTATGAGTGTAGAATTGCAGTCAAAATGTTGCTTGAGGAATTACTGTAACCCTTTCTTGGTACACTCCCTAAGAACAGGACCACACTTTTGAAGCCAAGTGTGTTACCTGCACCAATTCTGCATTTCTGGCCCCTTTGTTTGTGGAAGATACTGGGAAACTGGTGTGGGGCTCCCACTAGGAAAAAAGGAATTAATAAGAGCTGTTTTAACCTTGGAAGCCCTACCTTCCCTAAAGTATCTCTCCTTGAAAAAAATTAGCAAAATTGAAATTTGGACACTGGCAACAAACATTTCAAAGTTGACGCCAGTGCCCATTAAAGTGAATGGGCGTCCATTAATCATCGTTGGAGGCAAAACACGGAAATTCCCAGCAAATTGTGCCTGGCGAATAAATTTGCCCATCACGTCTCATGAACCCAACCTACCGCAGTATATTATCCAACCCCCTTCCTTCTGACTACCCAACTGACCAACCCAATCACAAACTGTTTCTTTCTTATGCATCCCCTAATCTTACTGCTCACCCCAATCTCATTGGCGGTTGAGTGGGTTGTTGCCTATTCCCCTGCTGTACCATTGACTTTCACACTTCATGTTCCCTTCTATTTAACATGAAGCACTTCTCATTCTCTCCAAACAACAATTCCCATGATCCCTGACTCCAACCCTTCTTAGTGTCCCAATTTGTCCCTACGTTATGCCCATACAACTCCATCTGTCTGATCTTTGCTTTACAGGAGCCTCTTTCCTAATTGTGACCATTGCCGTACAGAAGTCTATAAGGGCCCTCTGTAGCCCTCACTAATAAGCAATATAAATATATGTGGGTATCAGACATATAGTGATGGGCAAATTTATTTGCCAGGTGTAAATTCGCTGCAAATTCCCGTGTTTTGGCGCCAGCGAATAAATCCGCAAATCACCTGCGAAAATAAACCGGTGAAAATTCACTGGCATCAAAAAAATCAGACACTGGTGTCTATTTTACATTTCCACCATCTAATTTTAGCTGGAGTATTTGCACTAACTAATATGACTATGAAGATTCTCATTCATCCAAAATTAAAAAATTTAATATTTTGTTTAATAAAATTTCTCAGCAAGTCCAGTTGCTTTGAGTTACTTTTGTTAAATATTCCACAAAATCATTTTCGCTGGCATCCAAAAACCGACGCTGGCATCAAAAACTAAACGCTGGCGCCGTTTCTCAAACTTTTCTCAGGATCGTTCGGCGAAACAGGACAAATTCGCCCATCACTACAGACAGATCATTCTTAACCAATTGTGGAAGAAGGATGGGGGCTTTCATAATTTTGCTAGGGACCAATAATTACTAGCTACATAGTAAGTTAGGCTGAAAAAAGACACACGTTCATCAAGTTCAACCTTTGAAGTCGATATATCACCTGCCCAACTGCTTTTTACTGCAATAACTATGAATTGAGCGTTTATTGTTTATTGCCGAGGAGGCAGGATTAACCCCATTCATTAGTGACACACAGATCTTTACTATATGTAACGGAGATAATGCAGATGCAAAGGCAGATGGATCTCTGTTTGCCTATACAGACATACCTATTATATTATCTGCTGTTGCTCTCCAGGACAGATCCTGCTGCCTCTCTCTTTATCATCCAGCGCCTCCGTTAGAAATGATGCATGGATATTTAACCCAGATGAAATGAAAATACATATTGAAGCTCTCAACGTAATCTTATTACAGCACATTTACCCTGAAGATGGCTATGCTCCATATTTTCCCTGCAATGCATCTACATTACCGTGGAAGCACAATGTCTCAGCGGGGTGCCTCTTTCCCTAGCACTTCACTTATTTTTCTGCTTACGATCTTTGAAGGAGCCCAGAGCTTTCATTTATAATTTTTTTTTTTTATAAAGCCATCAGTTGTTGAATATCTCCAATATCTCTGGTGATGATCATTCCTGCTGCTTACACCAATCTCAAACGTACTCTGTGAACTCAGCCGACTGACGTCACAATGGATTGCACTGACATTGGCTGCCCTGTCTAATCTCTATCATTGCTATTGCACAGAAATCTGATTATCCCTATAACTAAAATATACAGATATGGGAACTGGGATTTCAGATAAAGGGTCTTTCCATGATACGGAGCACCATGACTTTTGTGCACTTAAAAAACAATTAGTTGGTCACCTTTAAAATAACTTTCAGTATGATGTAGAAAGTAATATTCTGAGACAATTTGCAATTGGTTTTCATTTTTTAGTAGACATTAAACCCGTTAAATTAACGGGCGCTAGAACATATGTAGTCAAACATTTATAAAAAACAGAATTGTTCTAGGCGAATTTTCGCCTGCGCTACGCAAATTCAGTAACGTGCGAATTTACGCTCTGGTCGGCAAACGGTAACGTATTTATGTTTTTCAGACTATCACCCACAATGGTAAAACACACCACAGCGTAAGGGTGCGAAGTTGCGCATCTATCTACTTTGCTAGCATAAATTATCACTCAATGGGAATTGAACACTAAAAGCACTGGTTAGAGGCAATTACCTTACACACTTCTCTACAGGCTTCCACTGCATCTATACTAAGTACTGGTACTGATAGCATTAGCTAGTGATTGGCGACCTCTAGTGGCCAAAACTGGAAAATTCGGTCTGTAGCGCAGTAGCAAATTCCACGGACACAGGGACTGGACGCAGAGACACTTCAACTTTATTATATAGGATTATTTGTGGATTTTTTTACTTATTTAGATTTTTATTTCAGCAGCTCTCCAGCTCTAATTCCCCAAGTAACCATTCACTGATTTAAATAAGAGACTGGAATATGAATAGTAGAGGCCTGAAAAGAAAGATGAGGAATAAAAAGTAGCAATAACAATAAATGTGTTGCTTTACGGAGCATTTTTTTTTTTTTTAGATGGGGTCAGTGACCCCCTTTTGAAAGCTGGAAAGAGTCAGAAGAAGAATGGGAATAATTCAAACTATAAAAAATCAAGGTCAGTTGAAAAGGTTCTTACAATTAGCCATTCTATAACATACTAAAAGTTAACTTAAAAGTGAACCACCTTTAAACAAATGAAGGTACCATTTTGTTTCCTTGAACTGGACTTTATGGGAAATGGTATTGCTTTCTGGATTCCATACCTTATTTATCAGAATCTTCCAATTGTTAACAGAACATCTGCCATTGGCTTTTACATGTTCTAGGCAGGTCAGAGTTGGACTACTTTTTTCATCGATCTGTTAGCACAATTGAAATAAATCCTGAAAAAAATCAATTTTTTTCTCCAAAAAAATTGTATTTTCCCCTTTAAAAGACAGACAAGAAAAAAATTGGAGCCTAATATATAGGGGGAGATTCATCAAAGAGTGAAGCTCTGCCACTAGAGGGAAATTACACAGCTCTCAATTCATTTCTATGGGATTTTGAAAGGCGTATTTATCAATGGGTGAAGTGAAAGTTCACCCTTTGATGAATACGCATTTAAAAATCCCATAGAAATGAATTGAGAGCTGTGTAATTTCCCTCTAGTGGCAGAGCTTCACTCTTCACTTCACTCTTTGATGAATCTCCCCCATAGCCTTAATGTTTGGTAGGATGTAGTCAATGATATTCCAAAAAATGTGTAATTTTTTTTACAGTTTTTTGGATTTGTTTTTATTTGCAGTTCTCCAATTCAGAACTTAAACTGTGATTTTTGTAGCCAGAATTACCCTATAGGCCCCTAAAATAGGAATAGGATAGGGGCTGAAATAGTATACAAGCCTAAGAAAAAGCAGTTTATACCCTGGACGGAAATATGATTAGTGCTGGGTCAAGTAGTACAGGTATGGGACCTATTATCCATAATGCTCAGGACCTGGGGTTTTCAGGATAATGGATCTTTCTGTAATTTGGATCTTCATACCTTAAGTCTACTAGAAAATCATGTAAACATGAAATAAACCCAATAGGCTGGTTTTGCTTCCAATAAGGATTAATTATATCTTAGATGGGATCAAGTACAAGCTATTGTTTTATTATTGCAGAGATTACATTTTATTATTTGGATAAAATTGTGTCTATGGGATATGGTCATTCCATAATTTGGAGCTTTCTGTATAATGGGTTTCTGAATAATGGATCCTATACCTGTAATGGCACCCAATGCATGTGCTTCTCGTGTCTGCCCGAGTTCCAGACCTGCACAGGATAAGCAAGATTCTCAAACATCTTCAATGTGTAAGAGAGCCAAAGAACCTAATATTTCCTGATTATTACAACTATTGTGTTCAGAAGCATTAATACAAGTACAACTCTTTTCCTCTCGGGCACCCAAAGGCTATTTACTGATTAGCTAATTTCAGTTTAAGCTGGAGATGTTGTGACCTTGAAGGCCAGGTTAGGAATTTCTGCTTTAAAGCACAATGCCAGCTATAAACTGCATTAAATTGTTGAATAAGGAAAATCCCATATAATAGTATAATGCATTCAATGTCTGGGAGCTTGCCAACAGGCTTCTCCTGATTTCTATGCCCCACATATATTTATAGCCATTTAACTATGGGTAAAATTCAAAAGTAGACAATCAGAACTGATTTTTGGCCATAAATGAAATATTTCCCACTACAAAATATGTTTAGCAGGTAAACCTTGGGAAGATATATATTGTGCTCCCAACTAGGATCCTCTTTGAGTCCACTGTAGGCTTGGAACCCCTGACAAGCTCAGCCATTCTTTCCCTTATTCAAATGAATGGTTTGTTATGTGTCCTATCTGTGCACAAAAAATGGTGGCACAATCTCTATACATAGAGCTGAGTTGGCAGACCCCTTTCTCAAGAATCCCTTTATAGAATTGTTTTGTCTCTTTTTCATTGCTTTAGCCCTGGCTCCAAGCCATAATACTGTCAAAGAAGAAAGAGACTCACAATCACCAGTGACTGAGAAGCACTAAATGACAGAATGAAAAGACAAAAGGCTAAGAATCTAATAAAAATATCTACAGAGCTTGGGATTTAATTCTAAAGGGGCAAAATAATCTAAAGCAGGGGTTGTGTTCATCCTTTTAAACTCAAGTTCAATTTTGGGGCTCTAATCTTTGGCCAAGGACCCCTTGAAGACCATGAAATGACTACACATATAGGAATATATCAATCAATAAGTGTAGGTTTTTCATTTGAGAAAAACGACAATTCTTCCCAGTTTGTCCTCTAGCAGAATTCCAGTTTGAGCCCCCCCCCCGCCATTGCCTAAAGCAGTGCCCCACAGCTTAGGGACCAGTGCTCTACAGGAAATGAAAAAGCTTAGGGAGTACTCCTGGCTATGGAAAGTTGTCTCACAGCACTCCTAAAGATATCATGGAATGTTCTTGGATTGTTAGGCCATGCCACCTTTTCTGGTGGCCACTCAACTACTGATATGCACCCATTTCACCTGAAAACCCTGTCCAATTGTGCAAAAGAATTTGGGGTCTGAGAACTGGGACTGTCCTGCTTCAGGAACATCAGTTAAAATAAAGAAATGTTGTACATGATGTTTTGTGCTTGTGTACCAGCCCGCAGCAACCACAGCCCTTTAGCAGTAAAGATCTGTGTCTCCCCAGTAGATGCCCCAGTAGCTCCCCATCTTCTTTTCTACTGATTCACTGATTCACATGCTCTGTGCTGCTGTCACTTACTGAGCTTAGGGACCCACTCACAATATACACCTGATAGTGTCATAGAAATATACTCACAATATAAGGCTGATTAGTCATTAATACACATCATTAGAAACATCACAATTTAATCATCAGCAAACCTGTAGCATCAGCTTATATTACAGCCAGGGAAGCTGCTGCTGGATAATTAGTGACGACCCCTAAGCTTAGCTTCTCAACAGCTGCTCAGAGCCCACTGAGCATGTGAGTGTCACAGACACTTTCCAAGATGGTGACCCCCTGTGACAAGTTTCAAGTCCTGGATCATTACTGCTATTGACAAGCTGAAACTTTAGGCTGGTACATATATGTATATAAAACATGAAATTTTTAGCCCTATTCATTTTTAGGTGACTTTGCAATATCCATGATGAAAAATGGACATTCAGAAAAAGTTCAAGCAAGTTCTAATCCTTCTAAAAGTGAATGAATCCAGTTGCCATGGGATGGTTTTAGTGTAGGCATTTGAGGGAACCTTTTGGGGGAAAACAGATAGAAAAAGGCATATTACATAAAGTTTTAGATATTTTTACTGCATACATTCAAGGGGCCCGTTGCACAGCCATGCTTACCCGGCGCTCCCCACTCGCTCTCTACCATGCTCCAAAGTCTCCTGTCCACCGGTATCCCCATTCTCTTCCTGCAGCTAGCAGACTGGCTGGGGAGGGGGAATTCTGGCCTCAGGGCCTGCTTCCTCTATAGCTACTAGCCCAAACTGTTTATTATCTGCAGCTCCCTGCAGTCCAAGGCTGTAATTGTCATTCAAGAAGCAGCCTTATGTATTAAATGACTCTCAACTAATTTTCTCCAACATGTACAATCTCTACTTGGTCTGGCTGATTTTTATAACTGAAGCTGTGGCTGCTTTAAGGTAACGGTGGACATAGGACAAAGATCTCATTGGTGGGCCTCTGCTGCCAAACTAAGAAATTTGTGTTATGTTGACCCCAAAGTCCCCAGTATAATAACATTGGAAATAGATCAACAAAAGAAAGCAGAGATCTCTTCAATATCTTTTCATTAGTGAAGACCTCACAACCCACCTTAACCCGGGGCACCACAGGAAAACAAATGGCTGCACTAAAGACGTAAATTGTTTTTAGAAACATATTCATGGAAACAACTTTGGTTGGGGATAGCATTTTTAACCAATAGGTGCCCTTTAAAGTGATGGGTCTGCCAAAGTGGATGATCGGGCTGATGATGGCCCCCTCACCTTGTGGGCCCTGGGCAATTACTTCCTTATAATAAAACAGCCTCAACCTTCCAAACAGTGCTGCATTTTAATATAAAAACAATTGCCATCACCTTGGGATGACATGGACCTATGATAACTTAAATCATGTCAATATCCCTTACGATTGTAACTATACTATATGTTGTGTTGTGAGTACCTCTTTATTTTTTCTTGTCAAGTCTAATAAATAAATTGTATAAATAAATGGATCTACCTCATACTGTGTTTATACATTTCTCATTCAACTGTGTCTAGATCTGATTAAAACAGACAGAGCCTGAAGCTTTGGAGTTGCCTGTGAGACTACATTTGGCCCGAAGAGGCTCATGTTCCATTTTCAAGGGACTTTGCTGGTGGGAATAATCACAACCCAAGCAATCATATGCTAATACAGAGAGCAAGTTGCACATGTACAAAATATAAATATATATACCTAAAAGGCATACATCTACTATGATAAACCAAAATTCATAATAAAATTAAGGTAGAAGTACAGTGTTTCTTTACCGTTGTCCAAAAATACAAAGCATCAGTATATTTCTGACCTCCTGCAAATGCAAATGGAAATCAAGGTGATGATCATCCTCTGATAATGTACCACAAAACATTTATGATGAGACAGAATTTATACACAAATTTAGCAATAGAAAGTTTGCATCACCACCTGAAAACAATAAGCGATATTATGTAAGGAGAAGGAAACAAGTCTTCCGCACATAAAAAATATAACCAAATATAAAGCATAAAAAATAAAATATAAATGTCCGCAATATAATATGCCAAAGTTAAAGTTATATACTATTTAAATTGTTATATTTTTCAGCTGAAAAGTAGCTTTTTTTATTTTGGAGGAGGGGCAGTCTCCCCCATTGGCCTGTCTTCTATTCATTTATTTCAGCATGCACATAAAATTTACTAACCATCCCTTTATATTAGTTTTGGCGACTTTTATATGAAATTGTATCCCTTTCCTGATCTTCTGTAGCAGGATATAGGATTAAGGAACTGCTATACTCACATGAAACATATATCTATGCTCTTGACCTCTGGCCCATCCTTTGACCATGTCTTCATCATCTGCTTGACCTTAACCAGCACTCCGAGCTCTGTTTCCCTTTCAGAGTTACCTGTCTAGTAGGGGGAGATAAGTTATTCATGTGATTCCATCCAGCTCTGTGATAGAAGTGCTAAATCCAACTTCCTCCATGGTCCCTGGTCCTCCTCTTCTCCCACATGTCCCTGCTGATAGGCTGCAGAAACAGTGGACTAGCACCCTCTTCCATGGTTTATTAAACTCAGGGGCATAATTAGATGTTACTGGGTCCCAATTCATTGAAATTCTATATGAATTAGAGACTCATGGGCCCCTTTACCTCCTGGACTCCCCAGCAGCCACAGGGTCTGCTTCCTCTGTAGTTACTCCCCTGATTAAAATCTCACAAGAAATACAATAGGATGAAGAGCACATTATTATCTCTTAATAACACCAATGTCCTCTGCAGAGATAAAATTTGTAATATTGAAGGAATATTTTATAACAAGAGGTCATGAGGATGTTTGTCCTTTCCAGAAGCCAGATTTCTCAGCAACTTCAATTTTCTTGCAATTTAATATTTTTCTCCAAGAAATTAAGGCTGGCTGTATGGAGTACAAAGCTTGTCAATTTTGACGTAATGAGGCAATATAGTAAGAAGTGAATTACAGACAGACAAATTACCTGGTGAGTATAATCCTGATTCTTTTGAATCTGAATGTGACAGGAAGCAATTTAGACAATTTGAATCAGAGAAAATCTGAGTTAAAGCAAAGTAATTATTTTCCCTGCATTAAAAAAATGGGTCCATATTGCTCCCTCGTCTCACATAATTCCTCCAAATTCACTAATGTATCCTGGTAGTCATAATTTGTTTATTTCTAGTACTTAATGGAGTCGTTTCCTTGTGAGCTATAAATAGGGGGGAAAAAAGCACAGTATTGACTGTGAAACTGTAATTTTTTTAGGGTTAATTAATGCCACAGTTTTTTTTACTGTTCTCCCTTAGTAGCACTAGTAACTGATTAACCTACTCAGGCTTTTATTTTTATTTTTTTTTTATGTATTTCTAATGCATTCACTTTGAACCTTAAAGGGGAACTGTCTTAAAATTGAAAATTTGATATAAGAATCCTCAAACTGAAGTAAGAAACTTTCTAAATATAATCAATTAAAACTTCTGCATTGTTTCTGAAATAATCAAGTTTATCTTCACTATCCCTCTTTCAGCATCTGTTT
>CM044434.1:158833066-158873133 GCA_024363595.1 Xenopus borealis
TCTAATCAGCCTGATACAGAGGGCGTGCGAGAGCCACAACTATTCTAAGTGAGTACATTTACTGCATGTAGAGAGACATGATATCTTGTGAGTTTAATAGAGTGAGCTCTAATACATCTTCTAGGCAAAAGGAGCCCCCCTATAAGATATATTGGATGTAACAATGAATATCTGACACCCAACTGCTGCATGTAGAGAGACATGATGTCTGGTGAGTTTAATAGAGTGAGCTCTAGTTCATCTTCTAGGCAAGAGGAGTCCCCCTATAAGATATATTGGATGTAACTGTCAATGAATATCTGAAACCCAACTGCTGAATGAAGACAGAATGAAGAGAAACAGATGCCGAGAGAGGAATAGTGATGATTAACTTATTTCAGAAACAGTACAGAATATTTAATTTATTGTATTTAGAAACTTTCTTATTTCAGTTTACTGAAGCTAATATTACCAAATCCTTTCAGAAACTGCATAAATTTGTTTTAAAAAACCCGTTTTCCATTTAAGGGGCAGCTTTATCAAAAATCACATTATGTGAATTTTTTTTACTCTAATAAATTAGATTGTACTCACAACTCGAATGGAAGGTTATTTAAGAAAAAACTTGAACGACTAACATTAGATTGAATACTAAGACTCAAAAAATTCGAAACAAATACGAATCAATTTGAATCGCGTTTTCCTTCTGGAAAAGAAACTCAAATGCCAAGAAGGGAATTAAATTTTTAAATGGTTCAACGGACCTCTTGACTTGTACATTGACTTGTAAATTAACTCGGCAGGTTTAAGGTGGCATATATTCTAAATAGAAGTAGGGTTGAGGTGTGATCCTCACAATCAAATTAAAATTCAAGTTGGTGGTTTTAAATTTGAATTTGTGAGTTTTGATCCAGAAAAAAATGTAAAAATTAAAATTTGAATTTACAATTTGAACCTTTATAAACTTCCCCATGCTTCATAGGGAGCAATAAAGGTTGCTCTCTTTCAGTATGCTTTCTTTCAACTTTAATTTTTTTTATTTATTCTCAATACAAGTATGTTATCCTCCCCAATTCTGAATCAGGGTGATTTTATTTTTTGCCCAGACCATGCCCTCTTCACCCCCGACTATACGCCTGGTTCTAACCCTGCCAAGAGTAAAAATAAAGGTGACTCCTGTAAATTCAAGGAGTGTTGACAAGTTTGTCAGTATGACTAATGGTCCCCTCTTTTGTTATAAGACTTTCACTGGCAGCTTACTGGTGCAGAAGCAGGATATTTTGCAGCTTATGTAATTCTCAGTGCATAAATGATATAATTGAAACAACAAAATAAATTTTTTTTTTGTAATTCACTTGTTACTGGAATTTATGTGTAATATTGTGTGCCATAGTGCATAATGTAGGAGATCAGACAATCCTTCCCCCTGTTCTGCCTGTGACAGTAACCTGATTTACTGGAAGCCCCAGAGGATCTCTTGGAAAAGAGGAGGACCCTTGAAGAGCCTGGGTTTGGAGCCAACTCCACAGGGTCTGCTGGAAGAGGTTACGAAGGAGCCCCAATTGCAGCATCCAGCCAGGAGGAAAGGTCTGGAGCCCTCAAGTAAAGGCAGCAGAGATGGTGAAAACTCTGATCAGTAAGGCTGACTGGGAAGAGCCTAGAGAGGGCTAGGGTGATTTGTGCTTGGGATAAGTTCTAAGCTCCAACCATAGAGAGAGAGAGAAAGAGTACTGTTTCTGCTCTTCTGCAAGTGGATATTTTTGCCACCATGTAAGTCCCATGAGTGAGGACAAAGGTTTATTGTGAGCCTGCTACATGTTAGCAACTGCATTGTCCAAATAATCCTACCTGGGGGATATTAAGAATTCTTGGGGTAGGGACCCATTGCCAGGCACTGAAATGTGCAATAACATTTGTCCACTTGGAGTAGAGTGTGGGGCATTTGAAAAACTGTGGCAGGATTTTATAGATCACACAGGTTCCCCAGTGCAGGGTTTACATTTTTGTTATTGCATTTAAGTCTATTTGCTTGAAATCTTTATATAAGTTGATATTTGTGTGTATATGTATATGTCTCCACTTTACAATTACTTGAATAATAAGCACCATGGAACCATTCCTGGGCATTTTTTCCAGGGTTTTCACATTTGATTGTGTCAATAGGCTTTTCCCATAGAATATTTTATCCAATGTTTAAAAATGATTTCCTTTTTCTCTTTGATAATAAAACAGTAGCTCGTACTTGATCTTAACTAAGATATAATTAATCCTTATTGGAGGCAATACCAGCCTATTGGGTGTATTTAATGATTTTATAATAGATTTAAGTTAAGGGATGGAGATCCAAACTACAGAAAGATCCATTATCCTGAAACTCCCAGGTCCAGAGCATTCTGGATGACAGATCCGATACCCTATGACTGAAAGTTACTGGTGTCTTTATGAATATGAAATTTTGATGCATATTATAAAGTTATTATAAAGTTTCATGATCCATATTTCTTACCATGAGGAGAGGACACTAGCCTTTTAGTTCTACTGAGATGAAATCCCTTCTGTAAAGAGTACATATACTTTATGTGTCAGTGACTTTGTTATTCAGTAGCATTCCATGGGACAATGAATGATAATTTTTAGTGTGGTTCTGCTCTAATAGATGGAAGGATTTCTATACCACATTGGACAGATGACAAAACACTATTTATGATTATACTTGCAATAAATATTATATGCTGGCTGCTCAGTGGAAGCCAGCTCGCTTAATATTTATCTGCAGAAGCCGTAATCATGTCAACTACAAAAAAAAAGACTTGCCTAAGATGCAGTATTTCCAACCTTCTATTTCTGCAAAATTGTGAAAATAATAATAATAATAATATTTAGAGAAATAATCAGAGGCTGTGGAATCAGTTATTATTGCTCTCCCCAGCAGAGTATACTGTCATTTTGTTTCCTAAGAAGATGAGCAGTACCCAGAAATACAAAGAAACCTATGGTACTTATTATTCAAGTAATTGTAAAGTGGAGACATATACATTTTCAAGATGGATGGTAGTATTCAAGAGAAAATACACAGAGATAATATAAGAGGGATAGAAGAGAAAAATTAAAGAAAAGATGAGAAAATGGAAGGATGAGAAAAAGGCAGGATGAGATAATTGGAGGATAGGAAAGGTATGTACAACGGAATTAACTGCCATGACAGTGAAAAGTGAAGGGGGTTGCAAAAGAGATGGAAAAGAATGGAATGGAAGGTGAAGCAAGGGAAAAGTAGTCAAGAGAAAGGACAAGACAAAAAGGGAGGGATTGGAAATAGGAAAGGAAAAGAAGAGAGAAGAGAAGAGAAGAGAAGAAGTGTATAAATGGGTAGGGAAGTAACAAGGAGATTAGAGGAAAAGAGAAGTAGGAAGGGGTGAAGACTTATAGGGTTGGGTTGATGATTAGAAAAGATTAGAAAAATGCAAAATAAAAGGAGGCATAGAAAGGTAGAGGAGAAGACTTGGAAAGGGAAATGAGAAAGAAAAGAAAGACAAAAGGGAAAAGATCAATAGTGGATTCTAGGAGAAATTAAGTAGAAAAGGAGAGAAAAAGGAGAGGAGAGAAGAATAAAGTGGAAATGAAAAGAAGAAATAGGGCAAATTGGAAATGGAAATGACAAATAAGAAGGAAAGAGAGGCATGAGGGGACATAAGAATAATATTGGATTTCAGGAGAAATTGAGTAGAATTGAGTAAAAAAAAAGCATGGGGGGTGGAAAGTAGGCAAGAAGAGGACAACTGGTAAACAGAACACAACGGGACAGGAAAGGGGAACAAATACACGTATGAATATGATTTTTTTTACCTTGACTTGACTTAAGCAACTAGTATCTGCCATTTTCTTACCCTTTGTACAATTCCTTCTTTAATGTATTGCTGATTTCCACTGCATTAGAGCCATTTATTTACAGGTATATGTCCATATACTGTACAACATGGAAGAAATGTCGTCTGCATGATCACTAAGGGGGTGCACCCTTGTGTCCCTTAGTGCACTTCTCCCAAGATCAATGTAAATGGGTGCACTGTTGCACATCCCCCACTGCCCTTTTAGGTTCTTCTACACAACTCACCACCTGTAGGATGAAACCCTTAAAGCAGACATAAAGATACAGTAACTTCAATTATTGCTGATTTTTTTTTATCTCAACACAAAACAGCTCTACATGAGAGCATTCATCAGAACCTTACAGAACAACAAATCTCCTACAACCTCCATAATTCACAGTGTTCCCCACAATTCCATTAGATATGAGGTGCTACCACTGAAAGCACCCACTCAGTAAGTTCACCTTGGGCAGAAGTTGATGTGAGTAATGGAACATACACTACTCTGTACAGATGAGTAACATCTTGGTGCTGTATAAAGTAGAATTATAACAGACTTTAATTATATAATACTTATTTCAATAAGTCATTGTCATTGTGTCGGACTTCATGTGGCTTCTTAGTGAAAACTTCAAGTGTAGATCTTTATGTAACAAAACAAGTCAGATCTATGAGGTAGCACATATTTCATTTGTGACTCAAGCCCACAATGTTTCCAGAGTTATAAGTATAATAATTAGCAGCAGTTTATTAGAAATCCCCCTGTACTATTTGCACTTTGAAACAGCATCTGCTGTGACATCAGAAAGAATTTTTTTTTTTCATTTGTTTTAAGCTTGCCAAAAAAAGTTTCCCGGCCCACACTAAACTACAACATTTTCAAACCAGCAATTAAGAACCACAGTTCTTTAATTATTTGTGTTGAATGGCAGAATGGCCACAACTTCATTTATAATGTATTGTGCATCCTATGGACTTGTAGCACACCCATTTAACCATACTTTAATAACAAAAGCTTTATTCTGATGGGTATTCATAATGTTGACCATTTGAGAGATTCATCGGATGAAAAAGGTTTCAAAATTTGAATGAAAAAAAATGTGCATACAAAACCCGCCAAGCTTCTGTTGAAGTCAATAATAGATGCATTTTCAACATTCAAGCTTTTTTATCAATTGATTTTGTGTTGATCAATTTTTTCCCCCATAAATTAACGAATCTAGTTTTTCGTTAAAAGAAAAGAAATCTGCCCATAACATTACCACCCTGTCTGACATCATCATCTGCCCACTGATGTCATTACCCCAGTCCAGAGTTAAGCTCTGTGAAAGGTGACAATCCTAGGAAGTTATGGTTCATCCAGTATTCTCTTTCTTGATCCCTCACTCTGTTTTATTAAACAAAATCTTGTTTTTTATGTAATGAATGGGTCACACAAATGAGTAGCGGGGGTCTTGTGGAAATCCCTTTTTAAGTTTGTTCTACAGGTTTACTGTGTTTCAATAAATTTAACCTTCTGGTCAAATAATTCATATCCAGGTACCCAATCAAAAGAAAGAAACAAATCTCTTATACTTTATTAAAAGGATTGACAATATACTGTAGGTCAACTATTTTGATTGTTTTTAGCTTGTACCTTCACTCACACATGTACATAACATTTTAGTAAACTTGGCACTTCCAAACAAGTGGACTTCCTGAGTTAATCAACAATTAGCATTCTTTTGGCTGTCCATCATTTTAGTTACCATGGCTAGTATAAGATACTGCGATACCATTGTTGATGTTTGTCAAGGATCAAGGCAAAGGGGGGGTTTACATGGATATGACAAATAGACATTTCTGTAGACAAGTGGTTGCTGGACTTTTTTCGTTCAAGCCCACCTTGGAGGGCTGACTTTTGGTTACAGATATAGTAAACATTAGTGAATCAGTCATAGTATCAAACATTTCTAGGGCAGTAAGTAAAATTACACCCCTACTAACCTTCTAATCTGCTCATTTAGGCACATCTATGTGAGGCTTCTTATTCAATTTCACCCAAACTGGCCTTTAGACTTAGCCACCTCTTCCACTGGCCCAGCCCCACAAGGGGGTAAACCCATATGATGGGGAACCACTGCTGTACACAAATGCTCATAAATTATCATACTGCTCAAAAAAATAATAAAATGCAAATTTTTTTGCCGAATATTGCTGCAGAAACGCCATCCATAGATTTCAAAGGGGGAAAAAATGTTGCATGTAAAAAAAAAATCGATACATCAAAAAAAAATTGTCGCCCCTGGACTTTAATGCGAATTTTCACATAAGGTGAATTTCTGGGGATGCATAATGGGTCAAATTTGCCCATCCCTAAAAGCAAGTCAAAGACCATGTCAACAACCAAGCTTGCACATATTGTATATACCGTTCCTTAAAGAGAAACTAAATTGCCAGTCTAGTTGTATGGAGGCACAAAACTAATTATAAAGACAATCAATACTCTACAATGGATGGGTAATTTGTTTTCCTTTTACATTGATATGAAATGAGCGCTTGTGAGATCTACCTTGACTTGCAGCAGGAATTGGAGAGCAGTTTTATTCTATAATTGGTCCTTTTGCAACACGTTGGCTTTAAACAAAGTCACCCACCGAGACACAAACACACAATATTCCCACATCAAATGTCTGAGCGAATGTTATATTTGTAGGAGAAATTTAATAGGAAAGGAAAAATATATTTTTAAGCATGGTAATATTTTATGCAACAGACGCGGACACAGTTTGGCTTCTTTCATAATCTGTAGCAGGGTACAAATATGTTGGCTCTTTTTCCTTAACCAGAAGCCAGAAAGCAAACCCAAGGAAGAAGAATCCATAGACCTCTTTTCTCTCCAACCTGTGTTTTGACATGAATGAATAATTGCTGGTATCTGAAGGATTCCATGGGGAATCTACAATCCTAAAAAGAAGTCAGTGCTACAGTTCTACTGAGAAAAAGGAAAATACTCCTAATCCATAGAAAGACGTGACTGTGCAGCATCAAGTTGGCTGACTCAGAATCTCTACATCCTGGCACCCTTGTTAGAGGAAAACATCACCAACCTTGGCACAATTGTGCTTAAAACTGGGGCTCAGATCCCTACCCCAGGAAAGAATTCCTCCCCAGGAGGGACAAATAAACTTGGATGTCCCTAATTGGAAACAAAAAAAGGCTTTGTGTGTATCAGTTAGGAGGTTTAAACATGGGGTTGGCATGCACAGGACCCAGATGACCCAGGTTTAAAGGTGTTTAAAGGTGTTCAGTATAAAAATAAAAACTAAAAGTAAATAGGCTATGTAAAATAAAATAAAAAATGTTTCCAATATAGTTAGGCAATGATGCATGTTGTGATGGTGAACTATCCCTTCAAACTGTTTGGAGAGCTTGGAAATGAATATGGAAGATGCAAGGGTCTAAAGAAGAAAAGCAATAATGATTTAGCCTCATCATCTGGTTGCCGGGGTCAGGGACTCCAAACAAAAAGACTTATTATACAACGTGGGTCCATCTATATCATATGAAAAGGCAGCATCAATACATGTAAATAATTAACCAAACCACTAAAAATAAAAAAGAAGAGAAACTTCAGTCAATCAACCTTTCTGTTCTTGGTGGTGCGCCTCACAGACATGAGGAACATATAGAAACTCCTTGCAGATAGTCCCCTAGCTGGAAAAGAACTTAGGATCCCAGTGCTCCTATTATAATAATAATAATAATAATAATAATAAATGTTATATTTATCCCAGGTACCCGGCACAGATTACCATGCAGGGACGACTTTGATAGGAAGAAACAATGGTTGATCACTATGAGATCCGTTATCCAGAAACCCATTATCCATAAAGTTCCCAATTACTAAATGGCCATCTCCCATAGACGGCCATTTTATCCAAATAATGCAACTTTGTAAAGACGATTTCCTTTTTCTCTGTAATAATAAATAAAAGATTGAGTTTATTCAATGTTTATAAGATTTCCTAGTAGACTTCAGGTATGAAGACTCAAATATGGAATGGAAACCCCAGAGCATTCTGAATAACACAAGTCCCATACTTGTACTTGGCATTTCGCTTCCAGTATGTAAGAATTGAGTTGTTCCAGTTTGGCAGGCTCATGACTCGTCACTGTTATCATATTCCAAAAGAAATGTTCTTAATGAAACCCAGCGCTGCCAGAACCGCTGATGCTCAATTATGTCCAAGAGCTTCTGCTCGGATAAAACCCAAAGTCCCTCTTTCAGAAGTAATTTAGCTGAATGAATTTCCACATTGTGCTTTTCTGTCCTTCGTTAACCCAAGCTGTGCTGCTGCAGATGGAGCAGGATATTGCTGTAGGGGGTTCTTTATTAAATTCTGAATGCCAAAAACTTTTTTTTTCCTATAAAAGCTGAATTTTCCGTGAATTTCTCAAGATTTTTTATACCCCGAGAATGGAAACACTCCATTTCAGACCTACCAAGGTTGTATATAAGTCAATGAGAGAGGTCCCTAAAATAGAATAATGCTAGAAATGGTGTATTTTGTATACTAAACATAAACATGAACTTACTGCACCACAAGCCTAATCAAACAAATGATTTATGCTTTCAAAGTTGGCCACAGGGGGCTGTCATCTTGTAACTTTGTTATACATCTTTACAAGACCAAGACTGTGCACATGCTCAGTGTGATCTGGGCTAAGCTTAGGGATAATCATACATTATAAAAACAGCTCAAGTCAAATAATATCTGCCAAATTAATAATCAGAATATACAGACTGCACTGGGTCCTGTGTTGTCATGTAATCTAATGTGGATTTTATAGTTTTTCTATTGTTTAATACAAACTTTCTCCAACTCTGCAGAACCAGTGGCTGCAGCAAAATAATCCTCCAAATAGAATCCCAGTTTATCTGTTTAAATCTGGCTCCATGATCTTTGTCCCTGCAGCTGGAGTTGGAAACAGTAAAGGGGATGTAAAGACAAAAATAAAATCCAATACAAATCTCTACACAGTCGTTGACTGCTCTACAGGGAAACAAACAAAGCTGCTGGAGTTCTGCAGCTTAAAGTATATTGCAGATAGATTTCTTTTTCATTAAAGAAAGTAAAAATTGGATTTTATTTTTTTGCCTTTCCTTGTCCTTTAATGTACACCCACATATTGCTAGACTACAACTACAGGTATGGGGTCCGTTATCCAGAAACCTGTTATCCAAAAAGCTTTCAAATACAGGAAAACCTTCTCCCATAGACTTTGTTTTAATTAAACAATTAAAAATTGTTTAAATTATTTAATCTTTCCCTTTAACAAGGAGACAGTACCTTGTATTTGATATAATTAACCCCTATTAAAGGCCAAACAATCAATGGCTTTATTTACATTATTTCTAAGAAGATTTAAGATATGGAGATCCAAAGATCCATTATCCAGAAAACCCGAGGTTCCAAGCATTCTGGATAACAAGCATTTTCCCTGTTATAGGTTTGTGGCAAAAATGTTTGCAAATGGGTGTTTTGAAAGATACATCTTCTTAGCAGAGCAACATCATAAGTCTCTACTGCCTATATCCAGTTGGTCACAGTGAACAGTAGATGGTGCTAATTCGTTATATTAGCAATGTAAAAACTGCAACTATCTTGAAAACTAGAAAGAAAAAAGTTGCACAAAGTTGCTCTGTAGTGATGGGCGAATTTATTCGGCGGGCGAATTTATTCGGCGGGCGAATTCTCGGCGAATTCCCGTGATTCACGAAACGACAGCGAGATGCGAGACAAAAATTGACGGGCATCGAAAATGGCGTGACGGGCAACAACAACTGACCCGAGGCGTCAAAAAACGGGACTGCGTCATTTCGCGAATTTTCCCCCAATTCGTGAATTCCGCTGGAAATTTCGCAAATTTTTCGGCAAAACAGGATAGATTCGCCCATTACTATTGCTCTCCCTGGAACAGAGGAAAGTTTAGATCAGAAACAGTCAGTAAGGCAAAGGTAAATCCTGGGTGGATGGTCCTGGCATGTTGGGAAGTGGGATTAACTACCAACATTTGAAAAATGTATAGAGGGACAAAAAGATTAGCCTCACAATAATTTTTTAGCCCACTCCCCTTCTTGGTCACACCCCCTAATTACTATGTACATTTTACAAAAAATGGCAGGTTATGAAATTTTTAACGAATTTTTGGGAACATTAGGGCAATGTATTGTATTTACAGTACGTGGTAGAACGGTTTTGCTAATGAAGCTAAAATTGCCCTTTAAGCTGCAAGTCACAGTTTACCAAAGAGATCTGCTTATCTTAATTTATAGCTATTGTTTCTTTGCTGATCTTAAATTGTTGCAAATGTTTCTAAGTGCAGAAGCTGAGTATTTGGGGCTCTCTGCCAATCTTTTTTTAATATGTTTTTCTGGCATCAGTGCAGAAGATCAAAGAGAAACTCTGGATATTTCAGTAATAAACGGTAGATCTCATATAGTGGGAAAGCTAATATGCCACAATTAGTTATGCGAATACCAAATGTTTTTCAGCAGCCATGGATTCACAGTCAATTTCTGCATTTCGCCATCTGGAAATGTTTTCTCGAAACTGCAGCAAAAATCTACAGTGAAAAAATTTCACCATGACAAAACAGTCGCCAAGACAAAATTATTGCCAAGACAAAACAGTCGCCATAAGAAAAAACTCTGATGGACATGAAGTTGTTGAGACGCAAAAGTCGCCACATGAAAAACGCCCATTGTCTTTAATGCATTTGGACAAAAAAGTAGCTGAGACCAAATAGTTGCTGAGACAAAAAAGTCGGCACAAGAAAAACAGCCATTGACTTTAATGTCTGTGGAGTGAGAAAAATTTGTTTTCGCAGATTTTTTGGTGAAATGAACTGGACAGATTTGCTCATCACTAGCCACAATCTTCCCTTGCCTCAAGTCCAAACAGTAGAAACCAGAGTTGGACTGGGATGTGTAAGGCTTACCAAGGCTGTTACCCCAGGGCCCCCCACACCCCCTCTGGGCCCCCATTGCCTGCCCACTCACCCACCATTTGGGGAGTGACAGTGGGGGCAACAGAGATCGGGCCGGGTTGGCGGAGCCCACTGTTTTTTTCCTCCGTGTCTTGCCAGTCCATTGGTCCAAAAACAGACCTAGTATATTTAAATGATAGGGTGGCTCTCTATCCCACAATAAATAAGGATTTTGCCATCACTTGCACTTTCATTCCTGTACTGAACTGACACCAATCATAGTGTTGGTTTAACAAGAAACGCAAGGAAATTGCTGAAGAACAAGAAGGGGAAACTTCTTAAGATGATTGTGTTCAGTGGCAATTCCACCAAAGGCTATAGTTTCTTCCTCTTCAGAATCAAAACAAGCAATAATGGCAGCTCCGTGGTTTTGTACTACATTGTGTGACCCTAGAAACCCAATCAGGGGCTCCTGCCATGAATATAACTCCATGGCACTTAAGCTCAAACCAACGTGTTGAGCATTTCCATATTTGTTGATTTAGTAAAGGGGTTGTTCACCTTTGATTTAACTTTTAGTAGAATGTAGAGAGTGATATTCTGAGACAATTTGCTATTGGTTTTCATTTTTTATCTTTTGTGTTTTTATAGTTATTTAGCTTTTTATTCAGCAGCTCTCTAGTTTGAATTGTCAGCAATTTGGTTTCTATGGCACAAATTCCCCTAGCAACCCTGCACTGATTTGAATAAGAGACTGGAATATGAATAGGAGAGGGACTGAATAGAATGATAAGTAATAAAAAGTGGCAATAACAATACATTTGTAGCCTTACAGAGCATTTGTTTTTAGATGGTGTCAGTGACCCCCATTTGAAAGCTGCAAAGAAACAGAAGAAAATTGCAAATCATTAAAAAACTATGAAAAATAAATAATGAAGACCAATTGAAAACTTTCTTAGACTTGGCCCTTCTACAATATACTAAAAGTTAACTTGAAGGTGAACCACCCCTTTAAGTTTCCAACAGCCAAAGTGCATTTGATCTCACCAGAGTAAAGCTTTGGGCTGTTTCGGTCGAATTTTTAAGTGCTATTAGCCCTCCAAGTCGACTGGCGAATATTTGGCGAATAAATATTCGCCAACATCAATTAAAATATTCGCCCTTTTTGAGCGCCAGAATTGTACGATCAAACGATTCTACGAAAAGTCACAGAAAAAACATTCAAATATTCGCCAAAAGCGTCCGAAAAGACTTGGGCTTCCCATAGGCTTCTATTGCAATTCGGTAGGTTCGATCTGGCGAAGTAGGCAGTCGAATAAAACTTTAAAGGGCAAGTTCTTCGACTGGCAAATAGTCGAATATATATTTATTCGATCAATTCGATCTAGCTGATGCGACCGAATATTCTATATTCGATAGTCTGAAATACTTAATTTGTATATTCGAATAATCGCACAATCGAATAGAGACTATTTGAGCAAATATTCGAATCCTTGCCACAAATTTAGTAAATCTGCCCTTTAGTTTTGCCATTTTTTTGGCCAAGGCCAGAGTAGGACAGCAGAGCAGCATCCTTGGCAGCTGCCTCTTCTGACTATTCCTAGTTCCAGCCCTACTGTTCAGTGCAGAGAAATCGGGACTTTCCCGTATAAATGCAGAACTATGGGTTGAGCTGTCAAAAGTGGGACTGTCCCTCTCAAAACAGGACAGTTGGGAGGCATGATATTTCCCTTTTACATTAAGCTGCGCATGAATATGGGCCCTTTAAAGCTATTTAGGTTAGAGAAAGGCACTAATGTAAAGGATCAGACACTCTTACTCCCTGCTCTGCCTGTGACATCACTGATCCCAGTTACAGGCAGGGAAGTGACTATTTGGTTGGAAGCCCCAGAGAACGTATGGGAAAAAGAGGAGGCTCCATGAAGAACCTGGAATTGGAGACAGCGCTGAAATTAAGGTTGCCACCTTTTCAATTTGGTGAATTCTGGCAAGGGGGCAGATGATTTTGGGGGTGGGGCAGATGACGTTGGGGGGAGGGCTGGTGATGTTGGGGTAGGGGCTGATGACGTGGTGATCAGAGAATGGCCGATCGCCATGTCATTTTGTTCAATGTCCTGCCTGGATTTCCTCATTTGGAAATCCGGACAGCCAAAAACCAGGTTGTCCAGGTGAAAACCAGACAGTTGAACCCTAGATGAAACTGATGCTGCTGCAGAGCTGCCTGTAATCTCCAGTGTCACTACCTCTGAGATAGGGTTGCCACCCGACCTATACTTCACTGACCTAGCCAGTAAGGCTTGTATTTTACTGGTCCAAGCCCATATAACAGGTTGCCAGCATTGTATTTCACTGCCCATTACCTGATGGGCATGCCCCCACCCAGGCCAGTATACCAAGTGGTTGGCAACCCTACTCTGAGAGCAGCCAGGTAAATAAGCCACCCAAGGGAGGATACTTGCAAGGCTACAAGTGTAGGGGCCCCTGTGTGAGGACAGGTCTTGTTCATTGACCTACCACATGGCAGTGGCTACATAGTTCCAAAAGGAGAAGTACTTTTGGGAAAGGTAGCGCTGCCTGGGAAAATAAGAACTCTTGGGAATGGGCTGCATAATTTTTAGGACTAATTGTTGTGCCAGAAATTTGCATTTATTAAAAGGTGCTTATGTCCAAAGTTGCTACTTGCATAGCTGTGATTGGCACCCATCCAGTCATATAGAACATGTGCCCTGTATCACTAATGATTCAGGGAAAACCGGAAATTACCAGCATGGGAGGTAACTTGTGCCTTAAACGGGTTGTTCGCCTTTAAGGTAACTTACATTATTCCAAGCAACTTTGCAATTTATCTTTCTTATTTTTTTAATAGTTTTTTAAACTGTGTGCCTTCCTTTTCTACACCTTTCCAGCTTTTACATGCGGGTCACCAGGCAGTAAAAAAAAACATTGTTCTGTGAGCTTACAATGTCTGGCTGCTAAGGTAAACAAGACCCTAGAAACCAAAACTACTGGAACAAAAAGCTATAAAACTGCAAACCTATTGCACCTTGTTTCAGCATCATTTATATCAAACTAAAGGTAGTGATGTGGAAATCTGACCTGTTTTACTCTGCTGAAAATTTGAGAAACAGCGAAAAATGCATGGAAGTCTATGGAAAACATATTTTTTTATGTGTCTTTTTCACAGAAAAACCTGGGGAAAAGTTTAGCTCATCACTAAGCAACTCTTTTGAGAAACAGATGCAGACCTGCCTCCACCTGTGTACACCAGGCATCTCTGTTTTGCCAAGTAGGTAGGGTGTGTGCGGGGGGGTCAACACCTTTTGTATTGTGTAGCCATGGGGGCAGCCATTCAAGCACAGGATACACAGTAGATAAAAGACAAGTACTACTATAGTTTATATAAACAAGCTGCTGTGTAGCCATGGGGGCAGCCATTCAAGCACAGGATACACAGTAGATAACAGATAAGTACTACTATAGTTTATATAAACAAGCTGCTGTGTAGCCATGGGGGCAGCCATTCAAGCACAGGATACACAGTAGATAACAGATAAGTACTACTATAGTTTATATAAACAAGCTGCTGTGTAGCCATGGGGGCAGCCATTCAAGCACAGGATACACAGTAGATAACAGATAAGTACTACTATAGTTTATATAAACAAGCTGCTGTGTAGCCAGGGGGGCAGCCATTCAAGCACAGGATACACAGTAGATAACAGATAAGTACTACTATAGTTTATATAAACAAGCTGCTGTGTAGCCATGGGGGCAGCCATTCAAGCACTTATCTGTTATCTACTGTGTATCCTATGCTGATTCCTAACCCACCCCCACTGCACTCACAACTGTCCAACCTCCAATACTCACAATCCTCATAGCAACTGCTTCCTCTGCTGGCTCTACTTTTTTGGGCCCATTGCAATCTTTTCCCCAGTGGAGATGCAACCAGTGAGTGGCATTTGTGGTCCAATTTGATGTTCACTGAGTTAACTTTTAGTGTGATTTTCTGCAACAATTTGTTGTTGGTTTTCATATTTTAACATGTGTTTTTTTAGTTATCAAGCATTTTTTCAGCAGCTCTGATTGCAATTTTCTGATTGAAAAAAACTATAAAAAAAAATGAAGATCATTTGAAAAGTTGTTGGAAATGTTATAACATACAAAAATTAGCTTAAAGATGAACCACCCCTTTAAAAGTGCATGACTTTAGGTCACATATATTAAAATTAGATTTTTTTTCTAAATTCCATGATTTGGCCAAATCCCTAAAAAGTAGTCAGTGCATCACAGCTCCCATGAGTAGTGATGGGCGAATCTCCCCTGTTTCGCTTCGCTGAAAAATTAGCGAATTTCCAGCGAAATTCTCGAATTGGCGAAAAAATTCGTGAAACGAAACGAGTCACGTTTTCGTCGCTTTGCGTCGTTTTCGTCTCGTCTCGCATGACTCTTTTTTTTGGCAATTTTTTTTTTGCCGGATTTTCGCTGGCGTTTCGCGAATTTATTCGCCAGCGGCGAATCGTGGGAATTCGCCGCGATTTCGCCTCTGGTGAATAAATTCGCCCATCACTACCCATGAGCACATAACTGCACAATAACAGAATGTATAAATGTTTCTCAATCAACTTCATAAATGGTTTCTATTACAGAAAGAATATAGAAAGTTTCTCGTTTCGGAAATAAGTATTTATGAGACTGAACAGGTCTCATGTTTTATCACTTGGCAGATTATTCAATAGAATACACGGAAGCCCAAGGTTAAACTTAATGCAAGAGCTTCTCCACAACATCTTACCTGAAACCTTGCTTGTTCAGGCTCTGGATTTGCAGCCACACAAAAGAGATTGTTCTACAATGATCGTGCACTGAGCCTCGGAGAGGTGGGATGTGTGTAAGAATTTGGGTTTATCTGAGGTGAGACCCAGCAGATAGAAATTTCTGAATGATATACACAACATAGAAGGTAAATGCAAATACCACTTGTGTGTACAGTATGTGTGCCAACTATGTAGGTGACAACCAAAACCCAAATATTTCTTTGCACTTCAGCATGTCAGTCATGTTGGTTGACCTTCATTAAATTAACCTGCCTTAAAGCGCTCAAAAACCTTTAGATGATGGTCACCCAACGTTCTCGTTGATAAGATGGGCATGTCCCCAAGATGTCACCATTGGACACAGCGCAAGGCTTAGAGAGATTGGCAACATCAAGAAGGACTGTGACATTGACTGTACTCAACTGGGTGATGTACGCAGCCCAACTCTATACAGCAAAAATAGCATTTCCCGAGTAAATAGAAGGCTTCACTATGAAGATTATACCAGCAGCGTAGACTATTTGGACACCTGTCTGCCCAACATCTCAGTCCAAAGGGGTATAACGTTGATATAATGTTGGCCAACCTCTGATGTTCTGAGAAGTATTCTATTAGTTGCTTGAACATTGTTGGTGGGATTTGTTTCCATGCATACATAAGAGGTTGGGCACCAATGTTGGCAGTCAGGCCTAGCTTGTAGTAATGGGCAATTTTATTCTCCAGGCGTGAATTCCCACGTTTCACCGCCGGTGAAAACATTTACTAAAATGCCTAGGTCCTTTTCGATGTCAAAACCCGCATTTTGCTAATTTTTCACCATTTTGCAAATTCCCAGCGAAATTCGCAATTTGTTTTGCAAAGTGAAACGGTAAAAATGAGCTATTACTACTGGCTTGCGTTACTGTTCCAATCCCATAGGTCTCACTGAGAATTATCTTGGTTCTCGCACACCCTCTCCAACAAATTAGACACGCCTGGTGCTCAATGGTGGAGGTCCAGCAACCTCCCAACAATGTAGCCAACAAAAAAAATCCAGTGGCATTCAGGACTTATTCAACACATATGTGTTTATTGCCAATAGCGGTGCAACGTTTCGGGGTTGCACAGATCAGCGTGTTATGTTTCCCTGATTTAGAGAAATCTCTAAGAAATCTCTAAATCAGGGAAACGAACCATTCTGATCTAGTTCTCTATTTAGGGTAAGATTCAATTTGTTTCTGCTATATTTCCACCCTAATTTTCACCAACACATTCTGAATTAGGGTTGCCACCTTTCCCTGTGGCTGAAGCTGGACAGGGGGGCGGACCCGTGACGTCATTGGGCGGGCCCGTGCCGTCGGTGGCCGGGCCTGTCACGTCACGGGGTGGAGCTATGATGCCACGATCGCCGATTGGCCAATCGCGGCGTCAATCAAGCTAATCCCGCCCCGTTTTCCTTGTTTGGAAAACCGGGCAGGAAGCATTGACCCGGGCAGCCCTTCAAAATACCGGGCTGTCTGGGTCAATACCGGACAGGTGGCAACCCTATTCTGAATGGACCTGACTTTGTGCATTGGGGCATCATTGTGATGAAGTAGAAAAGAGCCTTTGACAAACTGTTCCACAAAGTAGGAAGAACAGAAAAGTCAAGAATGTAATTACATGATGAAATGGCTGAAGGGTTACAAGATACAAATAGTGCATTTTAAAGTGTCTCTCCATTGACACTCACTCATCTGGCAGTTACAGAGCCCAATGCAGTCTGCAGAACTCAGCTTTACTTTGTGAGGCCCACAGCATGCTCAAGGCTGGATTTATATAGCGGGCGCCCCTAGGCCCACTGCTGTTTGTCGCCCCTGTCCTCTCTACTTTTTTTGTGCAGATTTTCATTATTGGGACCGGAGCAATGGGGATTGGTGCACAGGAAATTTAAAAAACAATTGTATCTCCTGCACATCCCCAGTGTTTTTGAACCAATGTGGGTGTGGTTGGGCAGGGTGCCGCCCCCATAAAATCTTGCCTCCCTAGGCGCGGGCCTAGGTGGCCTTTACACAAATCTGGGCCTGAGCAGGCTCACCTAATAAAGAGCCTATGGAATGTATTAAAGCAGCTGCTGACCAAGACATCCAGCCCTAGGAACCTTATTAGATGGCAGTTAGAAATTGACTACAGTATATACTCAATGTTTCACTCATCAATAAGGACACCAACATTATCAAGGGTTTCGTTTAAATCAGTTAAAGGGAATATCCCTTTTATGTGCATTTAACTTTGTTTTAATTTGTCCTCTACTGAAATAAATTTTTAGGACACCATCTGTTACCATGGAAACTCATGCACTCTACCATTAAAGTATCCCAGAGAGTTTATCTGCAGTATAAATAGAGTCCCAAAAAAAATGCATTTACGAACAACTCTTCAGCTCTTGAAATACATGATAAAGACCCTCGAGTAAGGAGGTGTTTTCAGTTCCACAGGGGATCCCTCACTTCTTACTGGATATAGTACCATCATACCATCAGTCCCTGCCCCAGTGAAGCTTACAATCTAAGGTCCCTATCATATTCCCATCAGTCCCTGCTCCAGTGAGCTTAAAATCTAAGGTCCCTATCATATTCCCATCAGTCCCTGCCCCAGTGAGCTTACAATCTAAGGTCCCTATAACATTCCCATCAGTCCCTGCCCCAGTGGAGCTTAAAATCTAAGGTCCCTATCACATTCCCATCAGTCCCTTTCCCAGTGGAGCTTAGAATCTAAGGTCCCTATCACATTCCCATCAGTCCCTGTCCCAATGGAGCTTACCATCTAAGGCCCTTATCACTTCCCATCAGTCCCTGCCCCAGTTGAGCTTACAATCTAAGGTCCCTATTACATTCCCATCAGTCCCTTGGTTCTTACCAGGTATAGCCAAATCTTGGCTCCTTTTTCCTTGAAGAAGACAAATTGTGTAACAGCTTGAATGAAGTTCAGACTTTTTTAAAAAAAGGCTTTTAATGTTCTTTGACGTGATTCCGCAGAACAAAGTAATTTTTCCACAACAAAAGGGAAGCAGCATGATTTCATTTTATCCCTATATAACCCATTCTCAATGAGAAAAAAACAACGTAAGAAATTTGCTAGATGTCTGTGTTTTTTAAACCCAATGTTTGCCTTATATGGACAGCCAATTTTCTCTAAAATGTATGTTTTTTTTACCTTACACTAGGGGGCACATTTACTAAGGGTCGAAGTGAATTTTCGAATAAAATTAGATTTTTAAAAATTCGAATTTCGAAGTAATTTTGGGCTACTTCGACTATCGCATAGCCCAAAATTCGATATGAATTGAAAAAATAAAAAAATGTAAATTTCGAACTACCAGCCCTTTAAAAAAATTGAATTCGACTATTTGCCACTTTAAAGCTGCCAAATTGCCATTGTAGCCTATGGGGGACCTCCAGGAAGCGTGGGAGGCCCTGGAAATCATTTTTTTTCTTAAGAATCATTAGAATCGTTTGATTCGAACAATACGATCGTTCTATTCGAATTATTTTAATTTGATCTAAAACGGTAATCAACGGTCCCTATCACATTCCCATCAGCCCCAGCCCCAGTGAAGCTTAAAATCTAAGGTCCCTATCACATTTCCATCAGTCCCTGCCCCAGTGGAGCTTACAGTCTAAGGTCCCTATTACATTCCCATCAGTCCCTGCCCCAGTGAAGCTTAAAATCTAAGTTCCTTATCACATTTCCATCAGTTTGTTTCCCAGTGAAGCTTACAATCTAAGGGCCCTATCACATTCCCATCAGTCCCTGTCCCAGTGAGTTTACAATATAAGGTCCCTATCACATTCCCATCAGTCCCTGTCCCAGTGAGCTTACAATATAAGGTCCCTGTCACATTCCCATCAGTCCCTGTCCCAGTGAGCTTACAATCTAATGTCCCTATCATATTCCCATCAGTCCCTGTCCCAGTGAGCTTACAAGCTTACAATATAAGGTCCCTATCACATTCCCATCAGTCCCAGCCCCAGTGGAGCTTACTATCTAAGGTCCCTATTACATTCCCATTCCCATTGTGTGTTTCATTTTTTTTACATAGATTTGTTAGGTGTACTAGAAGACCTATAGTTATTCCTCTGAACATAAGAAGTTCGTAGTCTTAAACATATTATAAATTCTATTGGATCCATAATCTAGTTTATCCATTGTGAATTTCCGTGCTTTAATTTCCATTATCTCTTTTTTCTAAGTCTTTTAATTTGGTCTGCAATTTCTTATTGAGAGAGTCAATTTCAGATGTACAGTATTCATGGCCTCTAATAAATCTGATTTTACTATTTTTAAATTTGACTCTAAAGATTCATGAGTGGATTTCTTCTCTTTCTGAAGAAAGTTCCAATAGGAACTGAAACGTCGGACACAATAATCCCACCATTTATTTAAACCTTTTTGCCTGGATATGAATCCCTGGAGTGCTGTTATCTTCTATTACTCTGTTTATAATCCTTAACTAGCACCCAGGTTTGTTTCAGTTGGGCTCATGGAGTGCAGCAGAAGCTATATACTGTATATATATATATATGAAGGGGATATTAGAGAAAAGGTTAGGAAAAAACACTGCTCGTTACAAAGTATAAAATGTCTTCAAAATGTCAATAACAATGGACGTAAAAAAAAACCCAAAAAAAACATGAAAATGATGTGTGATTTATGGGCCTAATAAATTACTAGTTACAATTGAATTAATAAGTCTGATCAATAATTAAAACATGGAAAATGAATTGTATAATTATATTTATAAACTGGACAATGTTCCTCTACTGGTCCCAAGATTTAATCGAATTAAAAACTAAATTATTAGGAAATTTAAGAATAGAAAAATGATAAAGAACTTCTTTCTTTTTAATGATAAGTACTACTTCCAGAAACAGGATGGGAGTGAAATTCGCTCCATCTTATGCAAATTTATATATGACTTTGTGGGAATACAGATATATATACAGCGAAAATAATCCTTATAAAAATACATTTACTATTACGCACGCTACACACACATGCATGGTTCACATGTGAGGAAATTCAAAAGAGACTAGAAAATGTTAAGATAAACAAAGGTCCAGGCCCAGATGGGATTCTACCCAGAGTACTTAGTGAACTTAGATCTGTGATTGCCAAACCTCTCTACTTAATTTTTCAGGATTCATTGAGGTCTGGCATGGTGCCGAGAGACTGGCGAATTGCTAATGTGGTGCCGCTATTCAAAAAGGGATCCCATTCTCTGCCTCAAAACTATAGGCCAGTTAGTCTGACGTCGGTGGTAGGAAAGCTTTTTGAAGGATTAATAAAGGATAGGATACTGGACTTCATAGCAAATAACAATACTATGAGTTTGTGCCAGCATGGTTTTATGTGTAATAGATCTTGCCAGACTAACTTAATTTCTTTTTATGAGAAGGTAAGCAGGGACCTTGATTCTGGGATGGCAATGGATGTGATTTACTTAGACTTTGCTAAAGCATTTGATACAGTGTCACACAGAAGGTTACTGGTTAAATTAAGGAATGTTGGCCTGGAACATAGTAGTTGTACCTGGATAGAGAACTGGCTAAAAGATAGACTACAAAGAGTGGTGGTAAATGGAACATTTTACTAATTGGACCAGTGTTGTTAGTGGGGTACCGCAGGGCTCTGTACTGGGTCCCTTGCTTTTCAACTTGTTTATTAATGACCTGGATGTGGCCATTGAAAGTACTGTTTCTATTTTTGCAGATGAGACTAAATTGTGCAGAACTATAGGTTCCTTGCAGGATGCTGACACTTTGCACAGTGATTTGTCTAAGTTGGGAAACTGGGCAGCAAACTGGAAAATGAGGTTCAATGTTGATAAATGCAGGTTATGCACTTTGGCAAAAATAATATAAATGCAAGTTATACACTAAATGGCAGTGTGTTGGGAGTTTCCTTAAGTGAGAAGGATCTTGGGGTTTTTATAGATAACAAGTTGTCTAATTCTGGGCAGTGTCTGTAGCTACTAAAGAAAATAAAGTTGTGTCCTGCATAAAAAAGGGCATAAACTCAAGGGATGAAAACATAATTCTACCTCTTTATAGATCCCTAGTAAGGCCTCATCTGGAGTATGCAGTGCAGTTTTGGACTCCAGTCCTTAGGAGGGATATAAATGAGCTGGAGAGAGTGCAGAGACGTGCAACTAAACTGGTTAGAGGGATGAGACTGGGAGACTTCAATTATGAGACTGGGAGACTGTCCAGGTTGGGGTTGTTTTCTCTGGAAAAAAGGCGCTTGCGAGGGGACATGATTACACTTTACAAATACATTAGAGGACATTATAGACAAATATCAGGGGACCTTTTTACCCATAAAGAGGATCACTGCACCAGAGGCCACCCCTTCAGACTAGAAGAAAATGACTTTCATTTAAAGGAACAGAGCAGGTGGTTCTTCACAGTCAGGACGGTGAGGTTGTGGAATTCACTGCCGGGTGATGTTGTGATGATCATTTTGTTGATGCTGTTAAAAGGGGCTTGGATGATTTTTTGGACAGACATAATATCAAAGGCTATTTTGATACTAAACTCTACAGTTAGTATAGCTATGGGCATACATGTGTGTGTGTGTGTATATGCTGGGTTTTTAATTTGGAGGTGTTGAACTTGATGGACTCTGTCTTTTTTCAACCCAATTTAACTATGTGTAACCCTTTCTTGGCTATAATTAACCAAACCAACTAGCATAGGTAGAGCATTGGTTACACGCGACTCTTTCACTCTCAGGTAGGGCTTTCGCTAAATGGAAAATCACGTGTGAGGTAGTTGAACTACAGCTCGATACTGCATATAGTGTGTAATAAAGGTTGTTGGACGCCAGGGGTTCTTTGTGCAAACAAATAGAACAGTTTATTTACAATAGCAGCACAGGGTAGTATATACTCACAGACAGTGGTATTAAATCAGCAAATGCTTAGCACAGGTACAGCGTAGCTTATGCCCTCAGGTAGGATATAAGGATGGGAGTTGTAGTTGCACCAACCAGGTTATCAATGCCCATGTGGTCCGGATCCCACCAGCAGGTTCAGGTGACTCAGGGGTTAAGTACTCTTCCTGCAGTCCCTATGTCTGAGGTCCCTTCACTTCAGGCAAGGTAGAGCCTGGGGGAGAGGTACTCCCTACTATCCTCCTTGATGGGGCTTTGAGCTGCCCTTTCTCTCTTTCCTCTCTATCTCACCTCTCCTAGAGAGTGCTATGACAGGAATATCCTCACTCTGACTATTCCTCGTTCACGGGGCCCTGTTCCCCGACTTGATACTTGTAATCCCGCTAAAGGTGTGCTGTCCCTTTAGGGTAGAGCGCCTCTGGGGCCCGGTTGGCACCCAGGCTCAATGGAGCACTGCCCTCCTCCTCTGCTGCAGGCCAAAGAGGAAGTGCCACTCCCTGCAAGCACCTTTATTACTGCACTGCAGGGGTGGATCACAAACTGCAGCCAATAATATGAAACAATCTAGCCACCTGGACTTTAGTCCAATAGAAGGCAGCTAGTGAAAGGGCAAGGGAAGAAGCCATAAGGGCCATGGTACTTATGGGTCCCTACATATGTAACTATGTAACATACTGTAGATGATCTCATATTTATCTGGACAGGAGACAAGCAGAACTTTGATAACTTTGTGTTATTTCTTTATCACAACACCCTCAATCTTTGCTTTACCTCTGAATTTCATCCAAAAGAGATTCATTTTTTAGATATCCTGCTAAAAGGTCAGGATGATGGAGTCACAACTACTCTTTATCGTAAGAGTTGTGCTGCTAACACTATACAACAGGCCTCCTCATCCCACCCTAAACACCTGATTAAGAATATCCCAACAAGACAATTCTTACGTCTCAGACGCTTATATCCCGATTTTCAGGAATTCGTGAAAGAGTCTTGCAGTCTTAGAGATAGACTCCTTTTGAGGGGTTATCACCTGTCAATACTCACAAAGCCTTTGAAAAAGCTTTAAAACCTCAAATAGAATCCATGTTGAGGAAATACTCCTCATAGAATTTGTATCGCTCCCAATGGAACCATTCAGGTATATTTACCTTCAGTCCTCAACTTCCAATATTACAGACAGATGACAAACTAAAAACAATTTTAGGTCGAAGATGTAAATTTGTTACCAGAAAAAGGGAAAAACTAGGAGGGAAATTCACAAAAGCGCAAATCGTCTAACGCTAGCGCTAATTCGCCAGCGTGACGTCAATTCGTAACTTCGCAAATTTACTAATGCCGACTGGCGAATTTTCACTAGCGAAGTAGATAGACTAGCGCAACTTTGCACCCTAACACCAGGCGAAGTTGCGCACTGACGAAGGATCGTAATTACACAAATTCACTAAGATGAGCATTTTCCTGAACGTTACCACTTACGCTAGACGTTACTTCGCCTGGTCAGACCTGGCGAAGTTCAATACAATAGATAGGAGTTTGAAAAAAAATTGGAAATTTTTTCTGTCCCAAAAAAACAATGGCGTGTTTTACCTTTTGTGAGGTGATAGTCTGAAAAAGAGCAAATTTTTTTTTGGGGGGTTACCCTCCTTCCCCCCTACATTTCCTAACATATGGCAACACAACTATACAGGGGGCACATGTAGGGCATATAATTTATTAAAGGTTTCCTGGGCTTGTGTAGTGGAATGTAGTGGCTGTAACATATACTTTTATTAGACTTTGAAATTCGTGCCGTATGCAAATTAGGCTTCGCTATCGTAACAGCGCTCTGCCTAGCGAAGTAACACTAGCGCAACTACGCTACCATTCGCCGACATGATCGTAAATTCACACTTTAGTGAATTTGCGTAGCACTGGTGAAAATTCGCCTGGCGAAGTGCGGCGAATGCTAGCAAAGCCAACACAAGTGAATTTGTGCATCTTAGTGAATCTGACCCGTCACCCCAAACAAATATTCAAAATTCTATTTCATTACATTAGTCAAGCAAAATGAACATTAATTACACTATATACATTATTTTAATCTTGTTTTCTTCAGTCTGGGAATTCATAATTATAACAAGTAGGCAGAAGCCATTTAGTGGACACAGTTATTAAGACAAACCTTGTATCATCTCAGAATCTTGTTTGTGCAACAGAATGGGGGACCTGATGTCTATCCCCATGTCCTGGCTACACAATTAAATGGTTAAGAGAACTGGGGGAATGTGTGGGGAGCAGTGACATGTAGGAAGTGCTGAATGGAAAGTGAAAGTAATTGTCTGCCCCGCCTCTATGCCTAAGGCAATATTTGATTGACAGCTGAGATTTTCAAACAAGCTTAAAACAGCTATGAATGCTTTAGTAAAAATTTGAAATTGGATTTCATGTTTAATTTGAGAAAGACTTTTATTATACAGATTTTTGTGTCTGGGTGACGGGTCCACTTTAAGGTATGAAGGTGCAAATTACAGAAAGATCCATTATCCAGAGGACCCCAGGTCCAATACCTGTATCATGTATCTACTCATTTACATGTGTCAATTTGTATTAGTCTTACTGCCTTTATACAGTCTTCTTACTTATCGGTAAATGTTTTTATATCGTAATTCGTTTTTTTTCTCTTATTCCGCATTTTGTATTTTTTGCATTTTTCGTAATGAGGCATATTTTGCCTTTAAATTTGAAAAAAATGTGTTGTGATGTCATTTTTCTTTCCTCCTCCCCCTCCTTTTCTGATTGGTGGTTCAGCCTTTAAATACTGATACATATTTGTGTACACTCAAGACTATTGTTAAGTGTCCTATGGATATGAAACGCATCAGGCAAGAAAAATTTTTATTCACAATTCCTGGTCTGATCAATACGTGAGATTACTTTTATGCTTTAAATCCCTGTCACAACCACATACACACAAACACTAGGGTCAGTTTCATCAGGAGCCAATTAACCTGCCTGTACATGGGGATTTGGGAAAAAACTGGAACACTTGGAGGAATCCACGCAGACATTTGGAGAACATATGGATAATACCTGGTACCTCTATATATACCTCTATGGAAGAACAGGCATTGATGAATCAGGCGCACAGCAACCTATAAGTTCCCACTGAACTGAATTATGTGCAAGGAACACTGTGTGCACCAGGTGCGTTATTGAAATCTGCTTCATTTGTCTGTTACCTTATATGTTTGTCTGCTTTTAGTTACATAGTTACATAGTTCAATTGAAAAAAGATAAAGTCCTCACATACGCTTAAAGATCTTTTGTCACCGAGTATGTACAAGGGTACAGATAGGGGTGACGCATGGAGTAATAGGGACTTCCTACGAGTAGCGGGGAGTTTTAAATGTGGGAGTAAAATATGTATAACTTGTTTGCATATGAATGTCTCCAAAGTGTTTAAATCTACAGTCACAACAAAAACCTTTGAAATAAGGAATTACATTAACTGCAATACAACTACAGTTGTATATCTGGTAACTTGCCAGGAATGTCAAAAACAATATGTGGGGTGTACGAATAGAGCATTAAAGGAACAGGTACGTGAACATCTGAGCCAGATAAGGAATCCAAGAGCAGTGGAGAAGAGTAATATAACAAGACACTTTGCACAATGTAGTGATAGTGACTCCACATATTTTTCTGTGCAAGGGATTGAGAAAGTGAGATTAGGTCTAAGAGGAGGGGATCTGACAGGCCTTTTAGCAAAAAGGGAACTATTCTGGATTTTCTATTTACACACAAGATTGCCACTTGGCTTAAATTATGAATTTTATGTAACTTGTTATACTTAGATATTAAAGTTTCCTTTTGGGACACAGACTTTACAAATCATTTTAGATGTCATACATTGAGGTTTTTTATATACATTTCCTTCTTGACAAAGTTGTCTTAATAATGTATAAGTGGAATTTTGTATACTGGATAATAAGTAATGTATGTATCATGATCGACATGAAGGCAAAAGAATCTTAAGGGTTTGATTAATTGCATATGGACCATGATGTAATTAGTGATGTGGCAGAAAACCATTGGGCCTAGGAATAGGGGGTGGAAACCTCATTTGGCTTAAATATGGGCACCTGGTGGGGAGTAGTTGATGCCTATGATTAAGTACCAGGGGGTACGAAACGCGGAAACAACAAAATGGTCTGTATGCCTTTTTAATGTTTGATTAATAAAATATGTTTTTTTAACTTTAAAACTCGTTTTTGGAATATACTTAAGAAGTCAAGCAGTTTCATCAGAAGCCAATTAACCTGCCTGTATATGGGGATTTGGGACAAAACTTGGAGGAATCCACGCAGACATTTGGAGAACATATGGATAATGCCTGGTACCTCTATATCTGGTCACTTCTTCTATGGAAGAACAGGCATAGATGAATCAGGCGCACAGCAACCTATAATTTCCCACTGAACTGAATTATGTGCAAGGAACACTGTGTGCACCAGGTGCGCTATTGAAATCTGCTTCATTTGTCTGTTACCTTATATGTTTGTCTGCTTTTAGTTACATAGTTACATAGTTCAATTGAAAAAAGAAAAAAGTCCATCAAGTTCAACCCCTCCAAATTAAAACTCAGCATATACACACACCCCTCCACTCTTTCACACAAACCATATATGTCCATAGCTATACTAACTGTAGAGTTTAGTATCACAATAGCCTTTGTATTATGTCTGTCCTGTAAATCATCCCCCTCTTATAGTCATTAACAGAATGAGCATCACAACATCACCCGGCAGTGCATTCCACAACCTCACTGTCCTCACTGTGAAGAACCACCTACTCTGTTCCTTTAAATGAAAGTCCTTTTCTTCTAGTCTGAAGGGGTGGCCTCTGGTGATCCTCTTTATGGGTAATATTTGTCTATAATGTCCTCTAATGTATTTAGTGTAAAGTGGAATCATGTTCCAGAGAAAACAACCCCAACCTGGACAGTCTCCCAGTCTCATAATTGAAGTCTCCCAGTCTCATCCCTCTAACCAGTTTAGTTGCACTTAGTCTCTGCACTCTCTCCAGCTCATTTATATCCCTCCTAAGGACTGGAGTCCAAAACTGCACTGCATACTCCAGATGAGGCCTTACTATGGATCTATAAAGAGGTATAATTATGTTTTCATCCCTTGAGTTTATGCCCTTTTTTATGCAGGACACAACTTTATTTGCTTTAGTAGCTACAGACACTGCCCAGAATTAGACAACTTGTTATCTATAAAAACCCCAAGATCCTTCTCACTTAAGGAAACTCCCAACACACTGACATTTAGTGTATAACTTGCATTTATATTATTTTTGCCAAAGTGCATAACCTGCATTTATCAACATTAAACCTCATTTTCCAGTTTGCTGCCCAGTTTCCCAACTTAGACAAATCACTGAGCAAAGTGTCAGCATCCTGCATGGAACCTATAGTTCTGCACAATTTAGTATCATCTGCAAAAATACAAACCGTACTTTCAGTGGCCACATCCAGGTCATTAATAAACAAGTTGAAAAGCAAGAGACCCAGTACAGAGCCCTGTGGTACCCCACTAACAACACTGGTCCAATTAGAAAATGTTCCATTTACCTCCACTCTTTGTAGTCTATCTTTTAGCCAGTTCTCTATCCAGGTACAAATACTATGTTCCAGGCCAACATTCCTTAATTTAACCAGTAACCTTCTGTGTGACACTGTATCAAATGCTTTAGCAAAGTCTAAGTAAATCACATCCACTGCCATCCCAGAATCCAGGTCCCTGCTTACCTTCTCATAAAAAGAAATTAAGTTAGTCTGGCAAGATCTATTATGCATAAAACCATGCTGGCACAAACTCATAGTAGTTTTGTTGTATCTGTTTAACTCTGAACATGTCAATAATCTGATATATATTGACGGTATCTGTAACAAAGTGACTAGAGTTCAGCCAGGTGGCCTATTCAGTGGAAAACCTAGTTTCCCTCACACCCCAGGAAATATATTATTTCAGACCTTTTCCTTTCTCACAAATTCCTTTTATACGGCATTTAGCCAAATTGGGGGTGGGCAGCCAAGTTTGATGCATCTGCTTAAAAGTGTTCCTTCAAATCAGTACTTTGTAGATTATACACCAAGAAGAATGGTCTCAGCTCTGTCTCAATTGAAATACTGGGGAGCCGGATAGCTGTACTGATTAAATGGAACTCAAGCATCTCACTGGTTCCTCTGGGCTAAATAAAAATAAAATAACTTTGACATTTTGGCGGCTCTGGTTCTGTCGTTTTTATCCCATCCCATGGTGAGCTTCAGCCGCCAGACCTGGATTTCTGCAACACACACACAATGGCCTTTTCATTCTTTGACATCAAAATATTTGTACATCAGGCAATAATTCAGAGCAAACCAATGGCCCAAATGACACGGCAGCTTCAAAACAGTTCATTCAGCTGAAAGAATTGTATTATCCGGTTCAGTAATAATATAGCGGAAATTACTCACATGATCGTTAAACCCAATGACTAAGCCCACTATTGTCTCTTTACTTTCCTATTCCATAAAGCTTTTCTATGAATCACTTTTCTTCCAGTATTAAATTAATGGAGAATCCTGAAAGTTTCTATTGAATTAAAGGCGAACTAAAGTCGGTAGAAATGTTGAACATGATGTTTTGTGCTTGTGTACCAGCCCGCAGCAACCACAGCCCTTTAGCAGTAAAGATCTGTGTCTCAGTCCCAGTAGATGCCCCAGTAGCTCCCCATCTTCTTTTCTACTGATTCACTGATTCACATGCTCTGTGCTGCTGTCACTTACTGAGCTTAGGGACCCACTCACAATATACACCTGATAGTGTCATAGAAATATAGTCACAATATAAGGCTGATTAGTCATTAATACATATAATTAGAAACCAGTGCAATTAGCTGCATCAGAATTTAATAATCAGCAAATCTGTAGCATCAGCTTATATTGCAGCCAGGGAACCTCATTTTCTGCTGCTGCTGCTGCTGCTGGATAATTAGTGACGACCCCTAAGCTTAGCTTCTCAACAGCTGCTCAGAGCCCACTGAGCATGTGAGTGTCACAGACACTTTCCAAGATGGTGACCCCCTGTGACAAGTTTCAAGTCCTGGATCATTGCTGCTATTGACAAGCTGAAACTTTTGGCTGGCACAATAATTTCAGTATATATAATATGGTATTTTTAGCTGTATTCATTTTTAAGGCTTAGTTCACCTTTAATAATTTAAGGAAAATGTAACTCAATTATTATTTAATGTTGTTCAGAGAATTAAACATTGACAGTAGAAAAGAATATTGTGTATTTCTCTAATACATAGTTAGAAAACATACAGTACTGTAACATCTACATCCATGGGCTAGACCCAGTAGCGTCCCTACAGTTTGGCCTGGGGAACTATATCTCCTCAATGGAGTCTCAACTGTCCTGTCTAATTAGTAGACTGAGATCATGCTATAGCAGTAGCTCTCCTGTCACACACTAAAGCTCTAACCTATGAAGCCCCATTCCCTGACTTCCAATGAGAGTTGTCCAGTCTACATTAGCTTGTCCTTACTGAGGCCTCCTACTTCAGGCTCTCAAGCAGCATCCAAAGAGATACAAAGAGATACAGACCAGTGAATATCCATAACATCCCATGACCATTAAAACATATAAAGTAAAAAATAAATAAATAAAAACATCGGTGGTCAAGCTCTTTCCCAAAAAAAAAAACATTGGTTTCTATGGCCCCACCCTAATTTAAAAAAAAAAAAAACCCTTGAAGTAAAAAACCATTGGTGGCCAGGGTCCCCCATTAAAATAACAAAAAAGAACATCGGTGGTCAGGGCACTCCCCCTATAAAAGTTTGAAAAAACACACTGTAGCCAGGGTATTTGGCAGGTGGTCTCTTCCTACTAGGCAACAGCAGATTCTTTGTTCTCGGCGGGTTTGGTTCTTTTTGGCTGCTTCAGCTCCCATTCAGCTTTGGCTCCCGCTCGGCTTTGGCTCCTTTCAGCTTTGGCCCCAATTCTTTGGCCCAAATCCGGCTTCTGCCCCATTTGGCTTTGGCCCCCATTCACTTCTGGCTCCCATTGGCTTTGGCTCCACTTCCCTGACCTATAAATGGAGCAGCATTTGGCATTTGCCTAAACACCCCAATAGCCAGTCTGAATCTGCTGCCCATGCATTAGGGGAAGTTAAAGTTTTACATCCTCTGCATATGCCTCAGACTTCCCTGACCTGTATAAGATATAAGGTTACACAATCCCCTGCTTGTATTCTTATATTTATGAGTAATATAATAATTGGCATCTGAGCTCCAGTTCTGAGGGCAGTTCTTCTACCCGGCTGGTATATTGCACATAGACTGAAAAGACTTAATGATAGAAAAATATAACATTCAGTTAGAGACACAAACATTCTATGTGCATTTTCAGCACAGTAGTGTGACATATAAAGCCTGGCAGATGTTGGATATACAGGCGGAAAGCTGAACAGCATCTACTTAATGAGACTGATCAGAACACAGTGCACACTGGAAGCTGGCAAGGCATAGAGGAAGCAGTCAAGGTAAGACCAAGATCAAACCAGTGTGTAAATTGTAAACAAGTAGCTCATTAACATGTTAGAGCTTTACACAATTTAAATTACAGTCAGTGTTATAAGTTTTTTTGAAGAGAGAATCGGAAACTAGTAAAATAGTACTTTATACAGACTTTGGATGTGCTACAACATCCCCATTGAGGGTTTATTATTAGAGAGGTTTGGTTATCAGCAGTCCTGGCTATGTTGCAAAGGAATATCTTATAACAAAAGTCTTTAGGTCCCCAGGGTAGGCTTGGCTTTTAAAAGTCTGTACCTATGCAGCCATTGGCAGGGCCACCATGAGGGGGCACAGGGGGTACTCCTGTACCAGGCCCCCCTTGACTGTGAAAATAGCCTTTGACTGCGCCGAAGACATACTGCCTTGCCTATCCTGAAGTACCGAATAACAGAAGTCCCGAAGTGGCGAAATGTCCAGAAGCAGTGAAAAGTCCCAAATGGGCGAAAGGACCCGAGGTCCCGAAACGGTGAAAAGACCCAAAGTCCTGAAATGGTGAAAAGACCCAAAGTCCTGAAACGGTGAAAAGACCCAAAGTCCTGAAACGGTGAAAAGACCCAAAGTCCCAAAATGGTTAAAAGACCCAAAGTCCCAAAGCGGCAAAAAGACCCGAAGTGGCAAAATGACCCAAAGTGGCAAAATGACCCGAAGCCTCGAATCGGTGAAAGCACCCCAAGTCCAGAAGCGTGTAAAGACCAGAAGTCACCAAAACAGCAGAAATTGAAGTCCTGAAGCGGTGAAAAGACCCAAATCCAAAAAAGTTGAAGTTCCAAAGCCAAGAGTTCAGTTCTACCGAACACCAATGTGTGTTTTTTTTATTTTATTAAACCCCTGGCCGCCAGTGTATTATTTTAATACTCTATAGGCCCCTGCCACCAACTTTTTTAAAAAATGATTTGTTAACTGACCACCAATTTAAATTTTTTAACTTATAAGGTGGTCCTGACCATCAGTAGTTTTTTATAACTTGTGTGTGAGGGGGGGTTACCTTTTTTTTAGCACTGATGTCTGTGTGTTTTTTAACTGTGATGTAGAGTGGGTGGGACCTGGGATGGGGCCCCAAAAATGTTGCTGTATAGGGACTAATTACCTTTATTAGTTTGTAAGGAGGTGAAACTAATGAGAATAAAGATTTCTTTCAGTGTAAATAGTTTTGAAGTCACCAGTAGGGTATTTCCCATGCAGTAGGGATAGAACTAGGGTGAGTAGGTGCTTGGTGTGAAGATCACCTCAGGGGTGGTCAAATAGCTGTAGATAGTAAGGACAGCCTTTGACCCTGATGATGATGTAGTAATTAGTATCTGTAGAAATAAGCCAAATCAACTAAACTTGCTGTGTTTTTCTTGGAGACGTTTCACCAGTCATCCAGCTGGCTTTCTCTGAAATCTATATCCTAGGTTATCCAAGGTAGGTGTATCAGATGTTTGCTGAAGTGGATTCCTAATAGTTAGAATCATGGTAACACTGAAATAAGAAAAGCTAAAGGAAAGTGGGAGATAATTCCTTGAAGGACATATTGAGGCTTACCCTGTTGAGACCCTAGCCTGGGCACAGATGTGCTAATAGATACACTAAATACAGTCATACAGATGCAGCCACTTGGATTTGTGAGTTAAATGCGTCGTGACTCAGGGTTAATTGAAGAAACTGTGTTATCTAAAGTTATCTTAACTCATTTAATGCATTTAAACTTTTCATTAGCATACCAAAGCTCCATTGTTTTCAATGGTGAACACTTTAATTGGATGGGATGCTGTGACACAATATTCTGTGCTAAGTGGGATAAATGGGATAGATGAGTTAAGTTTTTCTGTGTCAAATGCACAATCCAAAGTGGCTTCATCTGTATGTAGAATACAATACTCTACTATATCAATACACAGGTACAATATGTATCCATCAACTTGAGCATCTATCTAAAATCAAGAACTCAGACCATTACAATCTCAAACCTGTACCCCAATAATGGATATTGTCAATACTCAGACACAATACAGCAGGTGTATCCATCAGCACATATCTAAAATCAGGAACTCTAACCATTACAATCTCAAACCTGTACCCCAATAATGGATAATAATCTCAAACCTGTACCCCAATAATGGATAACAATCTCAAAACTGTACCCCAATAATGGATAACAATCTCAAAACTGTACCCCAATAATGGATATTGTCAATACTCAGACACAATACAGCAGGTGTATCCATCAGCATATATCTAAAATCAGGAACTCTAACCATTACAATCTCAAACCTGTACCCCAGTAATGGATAACAATCTCAAACCTGTACCCCAATAATGGATAACAATCTCAAAACTGTACCCCAATAATGGATATTGTCAATACTCAGACACAATACAGCAGGTGTATCCATCAGCATATATCTAAAATCAGGAACTCTAACCATTACAATCTCAAACCAGTACCCCAATACATCTATTGAAAATCAAGAACGCCATCCATTACAATCTCAAACCAGTACCAAAATAATGGATATTGCCAAGACACAGACACAATATGGCAGGTGTATCCATCAACTTGAGCATCTATCTAACATCAGGAACTGAAACTTCTACTATCTCAAACCTGTACCCCAATAACATATACAAAAATGAAAAACTGGAAGGTCTGAGTGAAGCATTTGAGAACATTCTGATTCACTGCATGCTAGACAACAGGTATTCATCACTATTAGTGATGGGCGAATTGCCGCTGTTTCGCGGAAAATTTGTGAAACGCTGCCACGTCTCGTTGTTGACGTGGGCATCCCTTTTTGGACATGGGCGACCATTGCCAGTGTTGAAAAAACGTCCAAAACTTGACGCCAGCAAATTTTCAACAGGTGAAATTTTGATGGCGTTTCACAAATTTATTCGCCAATCACAGGAATTTGCTGCGAATTCGTCTCAGGTGAATAAATTCACCCATCACTAATTAATGTCCTCAAACAGAACTTATGTTCATCCATCTGAAAAGGTCTAATGTTTAAATAAGGCCTGAGAGTTATTAATAGTCAAGGACAAAAGACCAAGAGACTGAAGACTGAATAAATAGTTCAGAAATGTTAAAGTAAATGTCTTTGTATCTCTGAGGAGTAATTGGTCACGCTATGATTTCTCTGGTGAAGGCATGTTATTATCAAAACAATAACACATCTTCTACTCACAGAACATGTCACAGCTTTCACTTATAATCAGCTTTAGAGTTGAGGACCTTGAGCCAAGGATGTTTTTCTAGTCCAAACTTTGAATGAGTCAGTCAAGACCCCCGGGATCCAGACTCAGCTGTTATATCCCTATATCTTTTATAGACTTCAATAAGAGACGTTTGGAAGGGAGAGGAACAGAGCAATCTGCCATCAGCTTATCAAGAGACAAACTCCTCCATTATTATTCCTGCCAATGGTTTGCTCAGTGAAAGCGTGCTAATGGTATTAATTAACAAAAATATGGTTTGAAAGAAAACAGCATATCGAACATTAAAAAAACAGGCCTCACAGAGATTTAATAGCGCATGTTGAAAACCTGTCTGATTCTCAGAGGGCTTGTTATCCTAAAAGGAAGCTTTGAATCATCGTCCATATCTGGTTTTACTTAGTCAAATTGGGGAAAACCGGAATATTTTTGGAAAAATAAAGTTGTTTTTACAAGTTCATCCTAAAACCCTGTAATATTTTTCCACTGCATACTGGTGAAAAATCGATCTCCTCAATTTTCCCGACATATGGGGGTTACAATGCACTTGAGACCCTTACAATGCAAGAACACCAAGGCTTCCATCTATAGGGAAAATGAATGCCCAACACGACCCCTGAAATATAATATACTTTATTATATAATTAGTATACACATGCAGCACGCATGAATCCTAGGATTCTGGGAATATGCAGAGGTGTATTAACCATAAAGGCACTCAATATTTAAAGGGGTTTCCCTCAGATGCCTATGCATTTCTATGAAATCCAGCAGCAGAGGGGGTAGCGACAGAAATGACATCACATACCTTGCACTGTGAGGTCACATTTGCACATTATCCAGCAGGCGCTCTAATACGCTGCTGGGAATATGTCCTTTTCTTAAACCCTAAAACCAGCCCAGGGTAAAATGGATAGCTTTCAAAATGCCAGGGTTGGAATTAGGGTAATTCAGAAGAGGCACGGCCTAGGGTGCAAAGCTTGGGTGGTGCCAGGCATGTATCACCCCTGTTGCCTACTTCTAGTCCAGCTGAGTGAGTTCAGTGCTTCAACTACACTTGCTCCTGCTCGTAGGCTCACATACGTGTGCATGGAGTGGGGGTGATACCTGCCCTGCCCCTGCCTTGCACTTCCCTATGCTCAAGACCAGTGCGTTCCGCTTGCCTCCAGTTCCGAGCAGAAACCTAAAACTAACACCACCGTTGATAAGGCAGTAATTTCAAGGTTCTCAATAGATCTGAGCCTAAGGAATCATGTGCAGCCTTCGCTTTAACACTGACATGCAATAATAGCTTCAGGTGCGACCAAAATTGCTAGATTGTGAAGAAAAATAAGCAAAGCTGGGCCTAACATTGTGCACTCTACTCTACATTGTGTACTCTACTCTGTTTACTCTATAATGTCTACTCTACATTGTGTACTCTACTCTGTTTACTCTACAATGTCTACTCTACACTGTGTACTCTACGCTACACTGTGTACTCTACTCTACACTGTGTACTCTACATTGTCTGTTCTACACTGTGTACTCTACTTTACATTGTGTATGCTACTCTACATTGTGCATGCTACTTTACATTTTGTACTTTACTCTACTGTACAATGGCTACTGTACATTGTCTACTCTACTATACATTATATACTCTACTCTAAATTGTGTACTCTACTCTACAATGTCTACTCTATATTGTGTACTCTGTGCTACATTGTGTACTCTACTATACATTGTGTACTCTATTCTAAATTGTGTACTCTACTCTACAATGTCTACTCTATATTGTGTACTCTATGCTACATTGTGCACTCTACTATACATTTTGTACCCTACTCTACAATGACTACTCTACATTGTCTACTCTACTCTACGTTGTGTACTCTACTCTAAATTGTGTACTCTACTCTACAATGTCTACTCTATATTGTCTAATCTACACTACATTGTGTACTCTACTCTACATTGTGAATTCTACTCTACACTGTCTACTCTACTGTACATTGTGCACTTTACTCTACAATGTCTACTCCAGTGATTTTCAACCTTGTGCCTCCAGCTGTTAAGGAACTACAAGTCCCACAATGCAATGAAGGAGTCTGACAGCCACAGTCAGGCAAATGCATTGTGGGACTTGTAGTTTCTTAACAGCTGGAGGCACAAGGTTGAAAATCACTGGTCTACTCTACATTGTCTACATTTGGAAATGAGCTTTTTTGTCACCAAGGAACTGTTTTTCTCCATTAAGCAGATATAAAGGGAAAACATTAGCCCTGGGTGTCTCCTATTGGCTGCAGCCATTGCACCCCACAGGCAAACTGGAGGAAAAGGTAAGTGCTGAGAGCAACTCACTAAACTACACTGCAGTCGAAAGAAAGTGACACAGGCAATTCCCAGTGTGACTGAACAGACAAATTACACATTCCTTCTGCTATAACTTTAGTTGTAATTGAGTGAAGAGAAATCTACAAATATCTCAGGCATGTAGCACACTATTCTAAGGAAGTATCAGTAACATGCTAAAAACTGACTCCTGAGTCCTGATCAAATGCATTCTGCCTCTCTCATCACCTGCAAAACAAAACGAGTCCTCTCGGCAGGTAACTTTGCAGTTCCAATTCGTATGACAGTCACGCTGCTCCCGATTGATTTAGTGGCAGCCTCCTATTGCAGAGATGGCAGCGGCGGGCATTGAGTCTCTTGTCCCTACGTGTTATGTTTCATATTGAGCTGGATCCAAGGATAGAGTATAGATTGGTGATAAACAAGAATAGAAAAAAAAATAATAAAAGAAACCCAAACCCAACTTTTGGGAGTGGGGGGGAAATAAACAGCAATACAGCAGATAAATAACCCAAACAAGTTACTTGTTCCTCGAAAATACCAGTTAATTTAGATCATTCACCGATACATTGCACTTCCAAAAGGAAACTTCAGAATGGAGTTGGAATGAATTATTCAGGTTTTGTTTAAACAGAAGAAAATAACACGCTGAAGCTTGTATAATATAAGAGCCTAGGTTTAGAGATTGGAATATAAAACAAGCAGCTTCCCCACAGTCCCACATTCATTTATTCAGTACTCAGGGCTCCCGCAGAGGTCTCCCATTGCTTTCAGAACCACTAGCAACTCTGAGAGGTCATTTTGGTGGTAGAAATACAGTAAATAATGGAGGATATAGAATTGCCCCTGCTGAATGTAAAGAGGAATTAAAGGGCTAAAAGTTTACTTGCAGATTGGTGAACCCAGCCAAGAAATTTCTTGCTCCACCTATTGGTCAAGTAGTCTGACATACATACTACATCTCTTTACTCAGCCCCAGCTTTGGATTTCTATAGTGCCACCTCCCTCCTTCAGCTGTCACCAGTGACCCTCTCTGGCCTTTCTGGGTAGGAATTTCACCTCTGGCCTGGGTTGTCCACACTGTCCCTCACTCAAACTTCAACCTATGTGTGGTAGAACCAAGGCTTCTAAGCTACTGCGTCCTTCTTGGAGTACCAGGTACCCATACTATCTAGCCCTGTCTCTGTCTGGCTAAGGCACCTAGTGCCTGTAGGGGACCCAACCAGGGTTTTAAGGCCTTGGTGGGCCCTGGGCAAAGAGCAAACTAGTGGGTCTGCGCCAAAAAAAAAATTTCGAATCCGTTTTCGCCTCCCCTCCCTGTGTTTCCGCCCTCCATCTCCCTCCCTGTGTGTGTCCCCCTACCTCCCTTTGTGCGTCCCCTCACTCCATCTTCTGCCCTCTGTGTTCCCCTCCTTCCGTCTTCCTCCTTGTGTGTGTCCCCTCCCTCCCTGTGTGCCTCCCCTCCCTCCAGTTTCCTTCCTCTCTGTTCCCCTCCAGGCATTTTCCTCAGTCTTCCTCGCGGTGCACGTCTCCTCCCTCCGTCTCCCTCCTGGCGTCTCGCCTGGTCACCGAGCGCAGTGGGCCCCCTGGGACAGTGGGCCCTGTGCAGGTGCACATTATTAAAGCGGCCCTGGACCCAACTGTCTATACCTGCAGGAACTGAGAAAAAAACACACCCTGGGCTGAACCCTTCCGTTTATACTTAAAGGGATACTGTCATGGGAAAACTTTTTTTTTTTTTTTTCAAAATAGTTAATAGTGCTGCTCCAATAGACTTCTACACTGAAATCCATTTCTCAAAAGAGCAAACAGATTTCTTTATATTCAATTTTGAAATCTGACATGGGGCTAGACATTTTGTCAATTTCCCAGCTGCCCCTGGTCATGTGACTTGTGCCAGCACTTTAGGCGGGAACTGCTTTCTGGCAGGCCGTTGTTTTTCCTTCTCAATGTAACTGAATGGAACGCAGTGGGACATGGGTTTTACTATTGAGTGTTGTTCTTAGATCTACCAGGCAGCTGTTATCTTGTGTTAGGGAGCTGTTAACTGGTTACCTTCCCATTGTTCTGTTGTTAGGTTGCTGGGGGGGGGGGAGGAAGGGGGTGATATCACTCCAATGTGCAGTACAGTAGTAAAGAGTGATTGAAGTTTATCAGAGTACAAGTCACATGACTTGGGGCAGCTGGGAAATTGACAGTATATCTAGCCCCATGGCAGATTTCAAAATAAAACATAAAAAAATCTGTTTGCTCTTTTGAGAAATGGATTTCAGTGCAGAATTCTACTAGAGCAGCCCTATTAACTGATGCGTTTTTTGTTTTTTTTTTAACATTTTTTCCTATGACAGTATCCCTGTAAAGCCATCAGTCCATCTAGTGCCTTCTAGTGGTAGAGTTGAATATTAATCATAATCCCTTTTCATTTGCTGACACCTAGTGGTGTTTTCACCAAACTAAATTAATTTCACGGACACATGGACTGGATGCAGAGACACTTGAACTTTGTTATATAGGATGCCTCCCTCGATGGCTAGGGGTATTTAATTATATAAGCACCAGAGGACTGCCCCTAAGGCACAGGACTTAGCGTCTCTGCCCTTTGGATGTGGTTGCCACCATGCTTGGTTTTCAGTATAGGGTAGGGACCCGCACACCCTTGTTCAATCAAATACTTAAATATCGTCTGGTGCTCCAGGACAGAGGTCCGGCAACCTCCAACAAACTGCATGCTTGATAAAGGGGATCACCCCGAAACGTTGCACTGCTATACTGCATTAAACGTGCAAGGTTATTCCTTGCTTTCTACAGTTCTGTGTGCCGGTGGACTTTCTTACCTTGCAGTTGGTTTTCAACCAGACAGCCCTACCAAAAAATGGGTAGACACCAACCGGGAAAACTGCACAGGACGCTATAAGATTGACATGGCGATTGTACAATCACTGAACATCATGTCCCCCAACATCACCCGCACACCCCCATTAAGACTCCACCCATTCCCCTGTCCAGTCCTGTAAAAAGGGTAAGGTGGGAACCCTTAATCTCTGGAGCTCCCTAACTTGTTTGTCTGAATGGCACACAAGTTAGGGGACAGGTAGGGGGCAGTATAGAGAGAAGCATATGCATCTCTGCCCACCCCTCATCAATACAGTACAGCTGGGAGTTCTATATACAGTATATGGGTGGGCATCAATTGGGAGTGCAAAGACCTGCAGCAGTTCTACCCGCAGAGCTCAAAGTGCAGAGCACCTGGCACATCTGAACTCTGAGATATACATAATAAATCATCAGAAATATTTTGTCACAGGTCAGTAACACTCACACAGAGTAGGATCTTCTATAAGCCACAAGGGTCCCACCACTAAACAGGGGGGCAAACTCTGCAAC
>CM044434.1:158889189-158918690 GCA_024363595.1 Xenopus borealis
ATAAAGGCACAAGGCTGCAGGCTGAGTTATACATGGAACTCTGAGTATCACTCATGTATTTTAAGGTAAATGTAAATGATAAGGATATTTGTAACCCCAGTGATAAAATGTGAAAAGACAATAATTATTTTTCTAACTTGCGATAATTCTGCCCTTTACATATGACCTGGTGGCAATATGAGGCTGGTTTTACAATAGTTTAGACATTTAGCCTCCCAACAAAATCCTCAGTAGTTTTATCCTTTCCCCTCCTTAAATCAAACCAGTGAATGTTATATGCGTCACACTGCTGGTAAAGACTGCAGAAACATTGTGTCGATGACCCCAAAAAAAATTAATAAATGTTTTAAATCTCCCCTTCAACCAAGGATGAAATGCTTCTTTTTCCCAATTTGTAAAGTGGAGCTGAAGTGGAAGTGCAGAGACAGCACATAGAAACAGCTGCTGCCCAGTGGCTCTGTAACTGCTTCACCGGAGATTTAGCGTAAGGTGGAAATAAACCTCTGGGCAAAACTAGAACAAAAATTCCTCACCTCACTGTATTTGAATAAGAATCAATAGGTCTGCCTTGGGAAAGTCTGTTTTTGTGTTGTCTAAAAATATTGACCTCAAGGTTTTCAATGCTAATTTTTTGAGGCAACATTTTAATACCCAACCCAAGGTCGCATTCCCTTTACATATTCAATATTCAACCTTTATGTGTTTTTTTTTGCAATTCTGCCAACAATATATTTTTAATCCTCCCTATTGGCAGACCGGACCCCTCCCTTAGAGCTGAGGGTTGAAGGAATTGAAGTAAATCATGGCCAATATATGTAATTATTTGTGAAATAGGGAGCCCAAATATGGTCCAACAAAACTGCCTAAATGAAAAGATTTGTAAGGTATATAGCAGGGATCTGCAATCTTGGCTCTCCAGCTGTTAAGGAACTACAAGTCCCACAATGCAATGAAGGAGTCTGTCATGATTCATAAAGGCAAATGTATTGTGGGACTTGTAGTTCCTCAACAGCTGGAGAGCCAAGGTTACAGATCCCTGGTATATAGGAATCATGCCAGGTGACCCTACCCATAACAGAACTGGAATCCCAATGGGAGAGGCTGAAGCACAAATCAGTAAAAGGCTATTTCACATCAGCAGGACCAATCCTTTGATTGCCAGCCTGTAGGACAAATCCTTTATTTTAATCTGAAGGATAAATCATATGATTACAAGTCTACCTCCTCTACTACTAAAGTCACTGTAACTCTGCTACATAGACAGATAATATGTTATTAACTAAACATACTATTTTACAGACACAAAAGGTTGGCAGGGGCATGACAAAACCATAAGGTTTGGAGTCCCCTACATGTAAATACAACCACTGCCATTCCAAATATATCATCTTTAATGTTGATATTTTTCATCTCACCTGCAGGGAAAAAATCCAGAGGAGATATGGGGTCTTATACATGTAATTATAGGCAGGGCATGGACAGTGTATTGTCATATACTGTATATATAGACCACCCAACTGCTCAAACACAACATCAACTGCCATACAAGTAAAATACAGTAGTAGTAGACGCTGGACAGAGAAGTGCAAGTAACATGGAGTTTAATTCCCCTCTGTATCTATTAGCCAAACCTTACTCCCATCACCCTAACAAAAAGGGGGACCACTTTCCACACAACTCACATCTCAGCTCACTATTATTCAAGTGGTGCAATTTCACAGTGTTACTTTCTATGCACAATCTTCCCAATAGATGATAAACAGAACTCAGAATCCCAAGTGCTAGGCCCTACCTGCTGAATACCTTCCCTGCTTTCTTCTTGAGTTAGGGCCCTGTAACCTTGCTGTTACCTTTAACAGACTTTCAGCACCATGGTCATTCTTTCATGAAGATATTAGTCCAATCTAACCTAGTCTAAGCCATTCTTGGGTCCCTAGAGGGGTGAGGTACCGCCAGGACATTGGACTATCTCTTTCTCCTTGTTGGAGCTCAGCTGCTTGTTTACACAGCCTAGAGTCTGCAGTGAGCTCCTCCAGCCCTTACATTACCTAGTCTCTCTGCATATTTCTCATAGTACCTCTCTGAGGTGGCTGACCCTCTTTAGCATCATACAAGTGATTCTCCTATCAGCCAAAGTGCAAGTAATGCATTCCTCCCTCCCTTTTAGAACCTCTAGTGTTGGCTTGCCCTTACCCAACAGCACCTGGTGACCTACTGGAAATTACACTTATATAACATCATTTATCCTACTCCTTACTTGTAGCACTTGATTGCAGCACCTCCTGAGCCATATCAATGAAATACCCTGTAGGTCATACTCTTTATAGTGACACCTTAACAAATGTAGATTCAGGGGCGTAACTAGAGAGGAAGCAGACCCTGCGGCTGCAGGGGGGCCCAGGAGGTATAGGGGGCCCCATTAGACCCTGATTTCAATATATATTGGTAAAACAAGACAAACTCTGGATAGTGGGGGGGGCCTAAAATTGATTTGCTGTGGGGCCCAATAACCTCTAGTTACACCACTGTGTAGATGCCCTTAGAATCTTATTCAGTAATAGATTTTAATCTAGAGCCATGTTAGCCAAACGACTTGGCAAACATATAACAATGCAGCTCATTGCAATGGGAGAACAGAATTTATAACATAAATAAATAGCTCCCTCTGGTTTGAAGTCCATCCAAGGCAACTGTTTGCCAAGGTTCCAGGATTATAGTTCTGTTCAGATACATAACCAGACAATTACATTATCTGTGTTTACTATTCAACAACATGCCAACATATGTCTTACAGACCTGTCTATTATCACCACCAATGCTACCAATCATATAACATTCACATACATTTTTTAAAGCTCTTTCTTAAGTATTCTAGGAATTTACCATCAATAAACATAGACAACACCCCCGTGGTGAAGGGTACAGGATTGAGGGCAATTTTGCCTCCATGGAAATGTTATAAAGACATATTTGTCTCTTATTTCGTCCTAGAATGTCCACGTATATCTGGGCAGAAATAAAGAAATGGATTCATTTAAAACATTAATATTTAGTAAAGTTTGGTGTGGGAATAAACCATAGTAGGAACTACTGTCAGTAAGGTGCAAGCTACTAAATTACCCTACTTTGTAAACCATGGATTCCCAACCTTTATTACCTGTGAACCAAATTCAATTATAAAAAAAGTTACAGAGCAATACAAGCATGCAAAAAGTTCCTGAGCTGCCAGTTATGGGCTGTTGTTGACTATTGGAAGCCCCTATTTGGACTGGCAGCCTACAGGAGGCTCTGTTGGGCATTACACACATTAAACATTACACCAGGGGGCAAATTCTCTAAAGCACGAAAATGTGCTAGCGACAGCTTCTCCGGAGTTTCGCCAGCACTGCGCAAATTCACAAAGATACAAAGGGCAGAAATCACACTACGTCACTCAAGTGATGTTTCTGGACACGGAATGTGAAAAAGCTCACACAGCTACTTGGCACTTGGTTAAAGACTGGGCAAACAATGCCTACAAGGTCAACGTATACACTACTACAGCGGTGGATACGGATTACGGAAATATATTATTGCTGCTTGAAAAACGTCACTCAGGATGGTGTTTCTGGAGACGGTATTATTATGGATATTTAGACAGAATGTGAACAAGCTCACACAGCTAGATGGCAGTTGTTTGAAGAACAGTAGATTACAAGCCAGCAAACTTACTATCAACTGTCCCTCAAATCACTAACAGCTCTCTCCCTACACTAGCTCTTCCAAGCACACACAGGCAGAATGAAAAAACGCTGCAGGGCTTCAGTTTATATATGGAAGGGGAGTGGTCCAGGGGGTGTGGGGGTGGTCCAGGAGGGAGAGCTTCCTGATTGGCTGCCATGTATCTGCTGGTCTGGGGGAGAAATGGCAAAAAAAAAGTGCCAGCTAAGGCGAACCCAAATTGGCGAACGTCGCGCGACGTTCACGAACATTTGGCGAGCGTGAACAGCCGATGTTCGCGCGAACAAGTTCGCCGGCGAACAGTCCGTGACATCCCTAGTTATGTGAATTTTTTTTAACTCTAATAAATTTGAATGTACTTACAACTCAATGGGAGGTTATTGATAAAAATCCTGGAACCTCTAAAATTTGATTTAATAGGAATGACCCGAAAATTTGAATCGAGTTTTCCTCCGAAAAAAACTTGAATGTCAGGAAAGCAATCTTCTAATGGTTCAACGGACCTCTACATGAACTCGACAGGTTTTAGGTGGTCAGTAGTCAAATTAGAACTGTTTCCATGGTCGAGGTCTGTTAAACATCAGATTCGAATTCAAATTCAAGTTGGTGCTTTTAAATTTGTTTGTGAGTGTTGTGTTTGAGTGTGCCATGTGTACATGTCTTGACTTGACATCATTAAATTAAAAATCAAACAAATATAGCCACAGGCTTGAATGGCTGAGTGAGCACCAGGCACCCTGGTAGAACGTCTATTTGCAGCTCATTTATTTTTGTATTTTATTCTGTATTTTTTCACTTTTTCCACAGATGATACAATCATAATACAAACTGGATTTTCTAGCTAAATTCAGAAAATTCTTGGAATCTCCCCATTTGCAAACTGGTTTTGTAGAATTATGGACATTGGTTCTTGTGGTTTTTGGGTATTTCTATAACAATTACAATTAGTGATGGGCGAATCTACCCAGTTTCGCTTCGCCCAAAATTAGTGACTTTCCAGCGAAATTCGCAAATTGGCGAAAAAATTTGCGAAACGAGTCGCGGCACTTTTTTTGGCGAATTTTCACTAGCGTTTTCACTTTTTCCACAGATGATACAATAATAATACAAACTGGATTTTCTAACTAAATTCAGAAAATTCTTGGGACAATGGAAAACATTCCCCAAGTCTGAATTGCATAGAATTGAAATTCTAACTATCCAGCACAATACCGCAACCCATCAAATCTCCCCATTTGCAAACTGGTTTTGTAGAATTATGGACATTGGTTCTTGTGGTTTTTGTGTATTTCTATAACAATTACAATTAGTGATGGACGAATCTACCCAGTTTCGCTTCGCCCAAAATTAGCGACTTTCCAGCGAAATTCACAAATTGGCGAAAAAATTTGCGAAACGAGTCGCGGCACGTTTTTTGACGCGTTGCGTTGTTTTCGGCGTGTCGCTAGCGTTTCGCGAATTTATTCGCCAGCGGCAAATTGCGGGAATTCGCCCCTGGCGAATAAATTCGCCCATCACTAATTACAATCTGTGAAAGCAGCCACCAAGAAGTTATATCTATATGTAGTGACTTTAAAAGAAGCACCAGATTTGGGATTTGGATCCCAGCACTTTTTGAAGGATTGGGCAAAACCTTTAGACAGATATACAGATTTAAAAATTTGAGATATTTTTATTAATTAAATATCACAACTATTTACAATTTAAACATCAATACTGTATAGCTATGAGTTCATCTATATTAATTTCATCTATAGTCAATTAAATTCAATATAGTATTTTAGAATCGTTATTTTTTTTCTTGAGCACTTTCATGTTTGCAAAATAAAAGTCAGAAAATCTCAATTGTGTTAATTTTGCAGGGAAAAAAACTTGATTGCAATGAAAATCATATTGTTCAGTTTAAAAATATACCTCCCACTTATTTTACAGTTTTAGGTGTCTTATTTTTTTTTTAATTTTCAAGAGATTTTTAGCTGACATTTTAATAAATGGGCCATGAAGCATTCAGTGAAATTTGAATCAAGAGTCATAAAATTCACATACTGTAACTTGAAATCTCTGCACAACTGAATGCAATAATGGATTTGTCCTTAAAGGGCAAGGAAAGGCAAAGAAATAAAATCTCATTTTTACTTTCTTTAATGAAAAAGAAATCTATCTCCAATATACTTTAATTTTAAAATGTGTACCGTTTTTATAAGAAACCTGACTGTATGCAGTGAAATCCGCCCTTTATTTAGTGCTTCTGGCAGGGAAACAATCATACTTATGAACAGCAGGGGGAGCCCCTACCTTACTTACCAGCCATGCAGAACTCAAGCAGACCATACTGAGCATGTGCAGTGCCAGTGTCAGACAAAGATGTATAACAAAGTTACAAGATGACAGCCCCCTGTGGCCAACTTTGAAAGCATAAATCATTTGTTTGATTAGGCTTGTGGTGCAGTAAGTTCATGTTTATGTTTAGTATACAAAATACACCATTTCTACCCTTATTCTATTTTACACTTTCCTTGTCCTTTAAATTTTAAAAAGCAATTGAGGGTTCAAATTCAGTTTGGTATTCAGCCAAAAATTTTCTGGAGGATTTTTTTATGGCCAAACCAAATGTTCTGTTTGCTTCTCAGCACCTGAAAAATTATAATGAGATATAGTTTATAAGAGTTGCTTCCAGTTAATCGGGGAATTAGAAACTGCCCCTTTATTTGTTTTCCTGCTTCTTTCACAGAAACGACTCTTTTCTACTGAAAGAGTGAAAAGCCTACATTTTTGACTGATATTTATCTGAGATTGGCAGGATTTCAGAAGTTACATTTTATTATTCTCTTCCTACTTGTGCTACGACCATGGGGACCCCACGCGCGAGAACATGGAGAACTTTGAAGTGTGAACTTGTTTCTGCTCTGGAAGATTTAGACAATAAGGAAATGTTGGAAACGTTTCATTGCGTTTTCTAAAAACTTCATACTAAAGACAACTCATTAAAATTTAGCGTAGAACCTCAAGGTAAATGTAAAAGCTGCCTACTTTGTTGGTGTTAATTAAAATACCACCCAAACTCTGTGTATTTTAAAAACTGCTTGATGTAAAACTCCAGCTTTCCAACTCTTATTTTTGGCAAAAAATAAAAGCGAGACTTTGAATCCTACAAGCTATTAGGGCAGGCCTATAGTGATGGGCGAATCTCCCCCGTTTCGTTTCGCCGAATAATTCGCAAATTTCCAGCGAAATTCGCGAATTGGCAAAAAAATTTGCGAAACGAGTCGCGTTTTTGACACGCGTTGCGTTGTTTTCGTCGCGTCGCGTCAAAAACGACACGCAACTCGTTTTTTTCAGCGAATTTTTTTGGGCAAATTTTCGCTGGCGTTTCGCTAATTTATTTAGCAGCGGCGAATCGCGGGAATTCGCCGCGAATTCGCCTCTGGGGAATAAATTCGCTCATCACTACAGGCCTATTGTGGGTAGAGTTTATTCAAGTCCTTGTCTAACATAGGCATAGGAAAAGCCTCAGGAAGTTCCACGCTGTTTGGGATATTTGAATTGAAGGCCAGCTTTTGAGATTTCCAAACAACGATGTCATCTTTCAAGGGGCGGTTCACCTTCAAGTTAACTTTTAGTATATTGTAGAAGGGCCAATTCTAAGAAACTTTTCAATTGGTCTTCATTATTTATTTTTCATCGTTTTTTAATGATTTGCAATTTTCTTCAGTTTCTTTGCAGCTTTCAAATGGGGGTCACTGACCCCATCTAAAAACAAATGCTCTGTAAGGCTACAAATGTATTGTTATTGTTACTTTTTATTACTTATCATTCTATTCAGTCCCTCTCCTATTCATATTCCAGTCTCTCATTCAAATCAATGCAGGGTTGCTAGGGGAATTTGTACTCTAGAAACCAAATTGCTGACACTGCAAACTAGAGAGCTGCTGAATAAAAATCTAAATAACTATAAAACCACAAACAATAAAAAATGAAAACCAATTGCAAATTGTCTCAGAATATCCCTCTCTACATTATACTAAAAGTTAACTCAAAGGAGAACAACCCCTTTCATATCTCTGCAGCACCTTCTGGGTTAATAATCAAGTTATTATTTGGTTTCCTGCCTTTTAGAAATGTCACGCCTGTGGGAGATTACATCTGCCTTTAGTTCTTATCACTGGAAGCGACGGGAGCATAACAGAAACACAGAACAACAAATCAGCATTTGACTTCAGGATATTGGATTGTGATCATTAAAGAAAAAGATGATGGAAAATTGCAAAGTCAAGTCAACACCCAAATAAAAGTTTATATATGTTCCAATGAAACCCATCCTAACCATTTAATAACACTTGCTTTCTTGGAGTTTATATATAACTTTTTTTTTTTTTTTGTTTTTCATGTTCATGATATTAGCAGTTTAATGCAGTTAATGTGATTTAGTAACGGGAGCACCTCCTGCACTATCCCCAAAATGTAAGTTTGCCCAGGAATAGTAACCCATAGCAGCCAATACTACCTGCTGAGAAGGAATAGTAACCCATAGCAGCCAATACTACCTGCTGAGAAGGAATAGTAACCCATAGCAGCCAATACTACCTGCTGAGAAGGAATAGTAACCCATAGCAGCCAATACTACCTGCTGAGAAGGGCAAATGTCAAACATAATGGGGGTCATTTATAAAGTTCGCGCAGCGCATAATTGTTCGCAAATGGTAGTTTTGCCCATGCTTTTTCCTGATCACTACAATATTGCACTACTGTGCCCGTCTTTCCGGTTTTTGCGAATTCGCATTGTGAATGAATTTTCGCAAACAACTCGCAAACAAGATGGGTCTTTGTGTGAGTACAGGCCCTTTGCGAGGTTGTTTTGCGCGAAAATAGCGTTAAATGTAACTTAAATTCGCAATTTGCTAAACAGTTTTGCGAATATTTTCTCCGCCACCAAAGTTGTGGCGCAGAGTGTTCGCAATTTGTGCCATATTTAAAAAGCTCCTATAGACATTCGCAATGTGAAAAACAAATTGGCAAATCTGATTGTACTCTCTTATTCAGCTTTATAAATATAACCAGGCGCAGGGCAAATATATTCACTCTGCGAACCAATCTGCCCTGCGCGAAGTTTATAAATGACCCCCAATGACTTTTATTATATAACCCCATAAAAGCTTGGGTTACTGATGCAGAAGATGCCTCTGACGCTTCCTTGCTTAGTTTTACATAAACTCTGACAATAATGATTTAATCGCGATTAAGGGGCAAATGTACTATTTTTCACCTAAAATCCCTCGAATCCCCTTGAAATTCGATAAGCATTCGACTATCAAAGGCTTATCGAATAGGTTTAGGCTTTAATTGCCTCGATATTCGATTTCTCAATGAAATCGTACAATTGAATACGGATCGTTTGATTTCACGATAAAATCCTACTTTTTCCTTTCAGCCTCGAAAAATTTGTACGATTTGAACGATCGAGGCGTTCGATCGTACGAATGGTATTCGAGCAGGTCTTTGAAAAAGAAGACTATGGGGGGGTGGGGGGGGGTTCCCATAGGCTTCTATTGGTATTCGGTAGGTTCAATCTGGCGAAGTAGGCATTCGAAGAATTTAAACATTTTAAATTCTTCGATCATCGAATGATCGAATATTCGATCATTCGATCTATTCAATAATTCGGATATTCGGTATTCGATGATCGAAGATGCCAAATTTGCATATTCGATCGGACTTCGATCTCTTCACGCGAATTTTGGGTTAAGGGTTAAAAGCCCAAAACGTGTAAGGTGTGGTGTTTGTAAGGGATTGCTAAATAAAGTGCCGTTTCTTCATCCGAGTGCCCTCCTTGCTTTCCATTATCCAGAAAGCTCCGTATTATGGCAAGGTCATCTGCCATTATAATCAAGTAATCCACATTTTTAGAAATGATTTCCTTTTTCTGTGTAATAATAAAACAGTAGCTTGTACTTGATCCCAACTAAGATATAATTAATCCTTATTGGAGGCAAAACCAGCCTATTGGCTTTATTTCATGTTTATATGTTTTTATAGTAGACTTAAGGTATGAAGGTCCAAATTATAGAAAGAACAATTATCTAGAAAGCCCCAAATCCCGAGAATTCTGGATAACAGCTCCCATATCTGTACTGTTTTCTACAGGGATTGCCGTGTATGTGAATAGCGGCACAATACCTAGGCAGATTTACTAAATTCACATGAAGGTTTCAAATTTCAATTGAATTTTCAAAAAGATTTAAATTCAAATTTTCGATTGTTTTTGAAGACCACTTTGACAAGTGAATTTTGAAAATTCGATCGAATAGAATCATTCGAATGATTCGAATAAAAATCTATTTGAATATTCCACTATTCAACTGTCGAAGTACTTCCCCTTTAAATTTTTATTCAACTGCCTAGTTCGCCAGATCAAAGCTACCGAATCGGGTTTCATTATTTCTGAACGAATAAAAATATTCAATCGAATGGTTAAAATCGTTTTATCGATCGATCGAATATTTCCCATGGTCGAATTTGAGGGTTTTTTAACCATCGAATTTGACCCTTAGTAAATCTGCCCATTAGTGAGAGCGAACTGTTTGGCATCATTACCAGCATGTCCAAGAATTGGCTGATATTGGCGGGCAGAAGATGGTAGTCAACAAAGAGATGATCCTACACTGTACAGGTATGGGATCTGTTATCCGGAAACACATTAGCCAAAAAGTTCCAAATTATGAAAAACGTTGTCTCCCATAGACTCCATTATAATCAAATAATCTAAATTTTAAAAATTAAAAAATTTCCTTTTTCTGTGTAATAAAAAACAGTAGCTTGTACTTGATCCCAACTAAGATATAATTAATCCTTATTGGAAGCAAAACCAGCCTATTGGCTTTATTTCATGTTGATGCCCATATACTCCAATGGGTAAAAAAAATTGTTGCGCAGAAAAAAAAATCGAGGCCCGTAGACTTCAATGTATTTTGGCAAATTTTTACCTTTTCACAAATTTTTGGCAAAGTGAAACTGCTCAGATTTGCCCATCACTACTGATGAGGCCAAATTTCCTCTTAAAGGGGTTGTTCACCTTTGAATCAACTGTCAGTATTATGTAGACAGTGATATTCTGAGACCATTTGCAATTGGTTTTCATTTTTATTCAGCAGCTCTCCAGTTTGGAATTCCAGCCGTCTGGTGCCTAGGAGCAAAATTCCCCTAGCAACCCTGCATTGATTTGAATAAGAGACTGGAATATGAATAGGAGATGGACTGAATAGAATGATAAGTAATAAAAAGTAACAATAACAATACAATTTGTAGCCTTACAGAGCATTTGTTTTTAGATGGGGTCGGTGACCCCCATTTCAAAGCTCATAAGAAAAGTTGCCTAGAATTGGCCAGTCCATAACATACAAAGAGTTAACTTAAAGGTGAACCAACCCTTTAAATTACTTCTAATTATATTCCAGCTCCAAAGCCATGCAAATGATGTTATTTGCTGACATTTATTATGCAAACGATTTCGATTCCATTCACGCGTATCAACTTTTTCCCCTTATTATTCCTGCCTGGCTGTCTATTTACGCCACTCGTTAAACGGATCTTCAGATTCCCTTGCGCATCTTGCCTGGATCGCACGCAGCATTGGAGTAAATTTAGTGTGGTTTCCATGGTGATAGATTCCTCATACTCAGCGAGCAGCCACTATCATTAAAACATGAATCAGACTTTTACCCCTGAAGGTAAAACTATACCATGTTATTAGGCTGAGAAGCTCTTGTTTTGCATGGGGGTGAAGCTTACAGTAATTGAGGGGAGACTTTAAACATACCTGCAAATTATATTTAAAAACATAAAGCATTGCCAAGTTGTATTGCAATAATCACCTAAAGTTAAAACTGATTTAAAACAGTTTTTTTATTTATACAGATAGCTAGAATCTCAGCTGCCATAAAGCAGGACAGGACTGTTGCTTCCTATAATGGGGATCAGATCTGTGCAGCCACTGGGACAGAATGCTCTGTTATACAGATAGCTAGAATCTCAGCTGCCATAAAGCAGGGCAGGACTGCTGCTTCCTATAATGGGGATCAGATCTGTGCAGCCACTGGGACAGAATGCTCTGTTATACAGATAGCTAGAATCTCAGCTGCCATAAAGCAGGGCAGGACTGCTGCTTCCTATAATGGGGATCATATAGGATCTGTGCAGCCGCTCAGCCATAAAGCAGGGTAAGACTGCTGCTTACAGCTAAAATATAGAAAGTTTGGAGGGGGTGTGGGGTCATGATTAGATGCATAGTCTGTACATATGCTTTCAAAACAGATTACCTTTAAAAACTAAGGTTTCCTTTATGATTGTTGGGCCAATATTTTCTAGGGTCATCACTGCACAAAGCACACACGTATCCAGAGATCAAGGCTTAAGGGGGGACCCATCAACAAAGCAGTCTCTCATGTCTGTAGAAACGTCTGGGCATTTGCCTTTTTCTTACAATATAAGTGAGGTGCAATTAAATAAAGAGAAACCAAAGTAAAATGGTGTTTGGGATATTGACAGGGTAACATGATTTATCCTAAGAGTTAAATTGTAAGTAACACTGCGCTCGGCTTAGGTCAGAAGGAAAAGAAAATCACATCTGACCTTCTGGTTATTGATTTGGAGGAAGGAAAGAAAACATAATGCACCGGCACTAAACATTTTATGGAGCCAGCGACGTGTGACCAATGTAAAAATGAAATGACATGAGTGCGGCACTTTCCCCTGAGACCAGTATCACCAGCGTTATTGACGTCACAATTGTCAGAATATGATGCAATTGTGACATTAATCATGTGATCTGCCTAAATCGTAGTTATACTGTTTTACAGAGAGTTCAAATTGTTTCAGCTTGCAAAAATATGTTGAACCCTCAGACACAAGTACTGGAGCACTAAGGGGGTGCAAAAGCGTAGATACCCCAGAAAGGTCAGTAAGGATGATACTTGAAGGTCAACGCTTATTCATTTCCCTAACCATTATTGGAAATTGGCCTTGGACAAGACTGGCTCACCAAGGATTGAACAAATAATTTCAGACAACCATTACGTTAATGGGTTGCGCCTGTAACATTGCACTTTCCACCTCTTAGCAGCTCTGGGGCAACAACTACTCGTTTGTGTTATAGAAATTCAGGATACCACTTGAGATAAAAGACAAAAACTCACAATGAATCAGAAAGAGATGAAAGTTTTTAGGAGTTACCAGTAGAAAAATATAGTGACATTGCTCCACTGCACTAAACAACAAAGTACTGCTCTTACAGTTGAACAGGTGGCTCTGCCCGAAGGCCAGGGTACTAATGACCAAATCTTTTCAAGTCAGAGGTACTCAGAGGGGAATCTGCATAGAAAGAATGTCCTTCTCTCGCTCTTTAGCAGCTTGTGGCCAATGTAAAAATTAAATGATGGGAATGTGAAAGTTTCCTCAAGAACTGTGTTATCAACTGAGTCATCATCACAGATGGCAAACTATAATGCAATCGTGACATAAAGAATGTGATCTGCCTAAATAGGAGTGACTCTGTGTTACAGAGATGTCCCATTGTATCAGCATGCAAAGATATGTTGGACCCCAGACACAAGCACTTGCAGACTAAGGGTTGAATAGTGTAGATACACCAGAAAGCCCAGTTAGAAGGTCAGTAAGGATGAGAATTCCTTGAGGCCACAACTATCCATTAGTGTTGTGGATATTGAGAAACTGGAGATCATGAGGTAAAAGTAAAAAAAAAAATTATTCAAAACGGGCTCCATGGTTTCTGAACTCACTAAACGTCAAATCTCCAAACAAAGAGATCACAGGGTTTCTAAAAACTTGTAAAAAGAGAGATACCAGTGGGAGAACAAAGAAATATCACAGCCCAAAAAAAAAATCAAAGAACTGCTCTTACAGCCAACCAGGTGGCTCTGCCCTTAAGACCAGGCAGGGCCAGATTTCCCTCCACGGCACCCTGAGACCTAATGTGCCATAGCACTAAGGAACTCTATATTCTCAATGAACTTTAGGATGCGGCTGGGCAGCGTAACGCAGCCCCTAAAATTTCCCCGCCTTTGAGGCCAGGAAACTAGTGACCAAGACTAGCTTGTGAACAGAATCCATACAAGTCATCTGCATACACAGAATTTCATACTCTCTCATTTGCTTGATACAAAAGTTGATAGTATGCCTCCAAATTGAGTCTATTTTTACACCTTACACTACAAGGCAACTTAATTACTATTATTGATTATTATAATAATCTATATTTCGGATTAGCTCCACTGCTGTTATCTTGCTCACATTCATTCACCATAGTCTGGTAACAAGACAGCAAGAGCAAAAGGTATAGAATTATGATAAATCAATTGCCTCCTGATATATTTACTGGAACAAACTCTACAATATTCTGAGGCCACAATTTGTAGCTTTTATCTCTTCCATCTCTGTCACCCTCATTAAGAAATGACAAGGGACATGGTTCGTTAAAGATCAAAACAAATCTGGTATGATAGAAAACAGATACATGCATTAGTCCCCCGGGAGATCTTGTACGCATTTCCGTAATTACGGTAACATTGGGTCAGAAAAAATTCTGGTGACATTGCAAACAGAGGACAAGGTTTATCCAAATGAAGCGGGCATATGTTTTGGATAAAGATAGATAAAAATGGAGTCATTCATCAAGGCGAAGGTGAGACATTTCTTTAGAAATTCTATAGAACTTAGATTGATGGAAGTTTACAGAGTCAGACGTTTGTCAGGGAAGAATAATGGACTTGGTTATTTGCTAAGCACTTTATGAGGACTGTTTATCAGTTATAAAACTGCTTGATAAAGCCTTATAGAGGCGAAATGTGCCACAGTATAGAGGTTGTGTATAAAATTTGTAACAGTACTGCCGGTGAATTTATCCCCTAAATCACTAATTCAGCAACTTGCTGGGGCTTCGCGTGGGAAGGTCCGGAAACTTGTGTTCTGCAGTGGAACTCACACTCTAAGTAACAGCCGGTCTTGGATTGGAGGAAGAGAGGCATCTTAAAGCAGCGACACCACTGTGCACATAGCTGGACTGGCGCAAAGTGAACCGTCACAGAGGGAAGGTGCTTTATCTTGCCTTGAGGAGAAACGCAAGATCTGGTGAGATTAGTCCATTATTCAGGGGCATGTGTGTGTGTAGAAAAAGAAGGGTTGTGGGGGATGCCCCATTGCACCCCTTTGTCTTGTGAACAAGTGTACACATCCCCTGTATACAGCAATATTCTGAAATCCACTTTAGGAAGAGTACCTCACACTGGGGGCAAATTTACTATTATTGCCCAAAAATAATTCGTTTCTATTGGATATTCGATTAGCATTCAATTTTCGAATGTTAATCGAATATTCTACCTTTTATTCGATATGCCAGTGGTCCTCAAACTTGGCCCTCCAGCTGTTAAGGAACTACAAGTCCCACAATGCAATGATGGAGTCTGACAGCCACAGTCAGGCAAATGCATTGTGGGACTTGTAGTTCCTTAACAGCTGGAGGGCCAAGTTTGAGGACCACTGCGATATGCGATCATTCGACGATCGAATAAAAACCTATTCGATCAGTCGAAGAAATCATTCGACTGGACGAAGAAATCATGCGATCATGCGATCGTTCGAATGATTCGTACGATTCGAACGATCGAACACTTCGATTGTACGAATCCTATTCGATCAGGACTTAGTCTCAGAAGCCTATGGGAGTGCTCCCATAGGCTTTTATTGCAATTCGGCAGGTCCAATCTACCAAAGTAGGCAATCGAAGAAACTTAAAAAATAAAATCCTTCGCTGATCCAATGATTGAATATTTGTCCATTCGAATCTATTTGAATGTATTCGATCGTTTGATCACACCCTATGATCGAATATGCCAAAATTCCCATATTCGACCAAAAGAAGAAATCCTTCGATCGAACTTTGAATCCTTCACGTGAATTTAGTACATCGGCCCCTGTATCTTATAGTCTCAAAGAGATTGTGGACATTGAACATTTTGGAGAACATAACTCACACATCAAAATTTTACATTGCATAAACACTGGTTGGATTTTGGGGGGGGGGGGGAATAAACAGCTGTTACCTACTTCAAAAGGAAATATTTAAGGAATTGTTTATAACTGTGATTCATAAATAAGTAAATAAATAAATTTTTATGCATTTTTTTTAAAAAAAAGGCGCTTGTGAGGGGACAATTATACTTTACAAATAGATTAGAGGACATTATAGACAAATATCAGGGGACCTTTTTACCCATAAAGAGGATCACCAGAGGCCACCCCTTCAGACTAGAAGAAAAGGACTTTCATTTAAAGGAACAGAGTAGGTGGTTCTTCACAGTGAGGACAGTGAGGTTGTGGAATGCACTGCCGGGTGATGTTGTGATGCTGATTCTGTTAATGACTATAAGAGGGGGATGATTTACAGGACAGACATAATATCAAAGGCTATAGGGATACTAAACTCTATACTTAGTATATGGGCATATATCATTTATGTAAAGGTATGGAGGGGTGTGTGTGTGAATGCTTGGTTTTCATTTGGAGGGGTTGAACTTTGTTCAAGTCTTTGTCTTTTTTCAATCCAGTTTAACTACTGTATGTAACTATGTAATTAATTGACCTAGTAAAAAGGGATAACATTTTAAGTATTAATAAAATTACTGCATTTCTATATCAACTTGGTTTTTAATTGCACCTTTTAAATTATTTATTTTATTGTTATTCTCAAAAGGACCTTGGGGATTAAAGGTGTAATAAGGACTAGTTGGAGAAACTTTAATGCCACATCACCTTATAATTTTCTTTTATTGCCATCATAGTCAACTGATGTTTCTCTGATCAGTTCTAAGCAGATCAACATCACAAAATGTATTTTTCCGACTGTAGCCAGTTGGCTGAAATGACTAGCAGGTGGCGTTGGTTAAAATTAGAAAACAATTACAAAAAAGTGCTCAGAAGAGTAGTTTTACCTTTCCATTTATAGTTTTAGATTTTTTCAATCCCATATGACAAAACATAGAGTAGATGTAAATCCAAGTAAACTACCAGATCCTATGACTCTAGGATGGCAGTGGATGTGATATAATTAGACTTTGCTAAAGCATTTGATACAGTGCCACACAGAAGGTTACCGGTTAAATTAATATTGTTGTAGAACAAAGTATCTGTACCTGGAAAGAGAACTGGCTGAAGGATAGACTACAAAGAATGGTGGTAAATTAAACATTTTCTTATTGGACCAGTCTTTTTAGTGCAGTACCCCATTGGTACTTCTGTGGCTGGAGTAGCTGAAAACAATGTAACCTTCCATGTAACAAGGCAGTAAAGCAATGTTATAACTTAAAAAATGCAGGTTATTCAGCCGTCACTGATATTCTCCATTTACAAATCACCAAACTCTTCAAGATTTAAGTGTTGAAAAATGCAAATTGCTTATTTATGTTATGAATAGTAATGAGCTAATCAGGCATGCCCGTCTGAAATTGTGTTTCTTTACCTAGAATAAGGGCTAATGAAAGGTCAGTTTTGTGATTGAATTGTTTATGCTTTTTTGGATTTCAGATTGGTATAATATTTTTATTTTGATATCTAATTACTTTTTCCATCTTAAAGGAAAACTATACCCCCCCGAACAATGCAGGTCTCTATAAAAAGATATTGCATAAAACAACCCTGCTTCATGCAAATAAACAATTTTCATAATAATATACTTTTTTAATAGAATGTGCCATTGGGTAATCATAAATAGAAAATTGCCATTTTTAAAAACAAGTACAGCCTCCTGGGATCATTTTATTCAACGGTGCACACAAACATACCAAACAAATTATAAAGTTAGGTCACATGAGCCAATTAACAGACACAGTTCTGTCTTTTGCTTCTTGAAATATTTCAGGTCAGGTGATCTCAGGGGCAACACAGAGACCATCACTAAATAGCACGAGATTTATAAGGGCAATATTTACTTAAATATATATTCCAGTTTGGTAGGATTCTTTAATATGCCACTTCATTTGATATATTTGATATAACTATCTGTTGTTCAAGTATTCATTTCGGGGGTATAGTTTTCTTTTAAATCAGATTTAAAATACTTGCATATGATCATTTCAATAACAGTCACTATCACTGTCATTTTGACTTGCATGTATTGTAATATGAAGTCCTGAATGTCTGACCAAAATCTGCAAGAAGTTTCCCAAGATCAGGGAAGGCCATGGGAATCGATTAATAAGCTCAAGACAGAGACAACTGGCCATGTGTAAGCTAGCCTGGTCCTTTCTAGAGAGCAATCCACAGTAGTAGGTCTATCACTAGTTCTGGGAATAAGCAAATAAGGAGCATTAGCTTTTGCCACCAAAGACAGCAGACCCAATTATGTCCCCCTTCTTAAGCCCCTGCTTACTTATTCTGCTCCTGAAATATGTAAAGAGGACAATTATTGGTTAAATAATGGAAACTCTGCTATTACCATTACCCCAAGAGGCATGTTACTAACCCTTGTGTCAACTGAGACAAGTGTCGGGTTGGACCACATAAGAGTGGCTGACATGTAGGAACGTATATGATGGATAACAGGATTAGGAACTCAGGAACAGGTATCAAAGCAGGAACAAAATAGGAAACCAGGCAAGTATCAAGAAGAAACAAAAAGTAGCAGACTGGATCAGGCTTTATTACTGAAGCTTCCAAGCCACCTCCAACCTTGTTGTTCCTGCTTGACCGCTGTTCCTGCCTTGATATTGGTTCCTGAGCTTCTAGTCCTTGCCTTCATCATGTACCCTGTTCCTGGCCCTTGCCTGATTACTGTTGACCTCCTGGGACTGACCTCATGCTGTTTGCTGGACTACCCTCTGTCTTCAGCCTGCCCCGAACCTCAGCCTCTTAACTGGACATTCCTTTCTCCCTGCCAAACCTGACCTTCTGCCTGATACATCCCAGGAGTATTGTATGGCATTTTAGTATGCAGAATAGATGCTAATCTCTTCTGTCTGGCTGCAACAGAAATGTGTTTTTTTGGGGGCACAAATTCTGTTCCCTCCCTTTTAAACATACATCCAAAAATATCTATTACAGCAAAGAAGTGTCCACTCCAAAAACTGACTTTCTGAGCTTGAAGGAGAGCAAATATGCATTCTCACCAAATATTCTCCTGACTTGGATTCAGGCTCCTGCTCTTGGCCAGGGAATGAGCCCCACTACCTTATCCACCTTGCACCTTCTTCCCAACATTTCCACAATTGTCAGCTATCACCCTCACCCAATCGACTCAAACACCAATGTAAACAGTTATGTCCACTGAAATTTTAAAGCATCATCCTGATACATTCCTGTAAAATAATAATAATAATAATAATAATAATAATACTAATAAAGAGCATGCTAAGGATTTATCAGTATCACTTTAAGATTAATATGACAGTCATTGTTTATGCCCAAACATGCATCTTAATTGAGAGTGTTACGGCACCTAATGACAACATGTGAGAACCAATTATGCCACTCTAATTTACCAGCCAGCTAAACAAGCAATGTCACAGCTCAGTGCTCTGAGAAAACTAGGTACTGCTCAGAATGCCCCGTGGTATCTTTCCTAAAGTCATTGCATAAAGCATGCTAATGTATTCCAATCCGATGTACTGTAAGTCAAGCAGCAAATCCGCATGGAACTGGTACCATTCATGACTACAGAGGCCAATAATGAAGCAATAAAGATTACAGTTGGTTTGTGTATGGCATAACCCTGGAAACCCTCTTTGTAGAATAGGTATATATTAAGGTTTAGGGCCCATGTGTGTTGGAAGTTTGCATGTAATGGTTTGGAATATACTAAGGTACAACATGTCAACTAGATCATATCCACAAAGATACTTCCCAAGCTGAAGCCAAACGTAATTCTCTAGATATTCCTTGAAGCCCTTGAAGCATGAAGTCCCACAAAGGTCAGATTTTGGGATCAGCTCATATACAGAATGACTGGGACAACACCATTTTTATATATTTGTAACATTGCATTAAGCCAAGGGGAGGCAATGACCAAATGTTGAGCCATTAAGAAGGGGGCTTAAGGCCAAAAATCTGAAAACTATTAGTCTAAGACTTTACATTCAGTTCAAGATTTCACGATAGAGTCTTTTTCATTATCCAGAAAACTGAAATATATGAGATGCTGCAGCAATATCATCCCCCCAACACCTTGAGCATGATTTACTCCTTCTACATTTCTGAACATTAGAGAACTGATAAAGATCCAGAGCAGATAAATAAGAGTGGCAGAATAAGTGTCAGTGTTATGAATGTAGAATGAACTGATCAGGCATGGCGACGCGAGATTGGATCTCTGTTCTTCGCATAAAGAGCACTTAAAGGTCACCTCATCTAAACAAACAGATATGATTGCTCATTGTTTTTATCCCACTGATGTTTTACATTTAGGAATGTGTCACCACATGCATTTTAAAGGGGAACTATCTCTTTTATGCCAAATGTAATAAGCTTTTTGATATCTGTCTCTCAAGAAATCTTTGCTCATTTTTTCTTACAGCAGTTGTTTATATATTTAACAATGTATTTGTGTGTCGCTCAACCTAACATGTTCCTCTGGCTGCAGCCAACATAATCATGCTGGGAGTCACTGACCGCTTTCAACCTCAGAAACCAACACCCCCCCCCCCCACACTTCTAAACAATGGAGGACAGAGGACAAGAGATATATTATGGAGGGTCAATGGGTCTTAGACACACAATAAACATTTTTTTAATAGATACAGAAAATGTATTACTGACAATCATAACCAGTTGGATTCATTCATAGTACTTGCAGGAATTGGTATAGTTACTTTCTGTTCTCTAGAGAGTCTTGTATCAGTTTTGTATAATTTTGGATCTTTATTGAGGGGTGTTCCCACCATAGATTAGACCTCATCTACACATATCAATGCAGGTTATGTTGTTTGGCAGCACAAACCTTTTTACAGTATACAGTATACCTAATGCTAATACAGCACCTTACATTAGTGTCCTCTCTTCAACAACACTGAGATTAAAGCGACCTATACTCAATATCCAGTATCTTAATATGGTTCCCTGCACTCGACTATAGACATGGATACACATGCACCCCAAACTGGATCTGATATGAGTCCAATAATTCTATTTCCCCATATTTGTTTCTCTTCTACCAGTAACAACTGTCTTTAGGTTGATCCCTGAACTATGTAGGGGCCTTCAAGTTAAAGTATCAGTTCCTGGGATGAATGGAGCTAATACTGTAAATGTATAATTTCTATATCAGGCATAAAGACACATACAAACACATATACACCCTTGGGGAAGTGTATTATAAAGATGAACTAATCAACATGAATCTGTGATTGTTTTTATTCATCCAGGTCATGGTATATCTAGTAGAAGTAGACTGAGCAACCAAAGCAACTGAGTGATCATTGAAGGCATCTGAGCAGCTTCTTCAATTCAACTGAAGATAAACTGAAGAAGTCGCGATGAGTAGTGAAATGTCTTCAACAATTACTCAGCAAGTCCAGTTGCTCCACAGAAACCCAAGCAAGCATTGGAAGAACACACCCTGTAATGAGTGTCCTGGACTCAAGAAACCAGTATGAACTATGGTATCACATACAAAATTGCAATTAATGAATATATATATTGAGGTGCATGAAATGAGGCAAGCACCTTAACTTAGTAGCAGCAAATAACCAACAATATGAGAATTGACATACTGCACTTGCATTATCTTGACTCTTCACACAGAAGGTGGGTTGGAGTAGCTACTCAATGAGGCAGTTAGGCTGCAGAAAGCATTTGTGTAAGAGAGCCCAATGTGATGGCTGCAGTCTCCAATTGTGTTCTATATTCCAGTATGGCAGAAACATCATCTTTGTCAGTTTAGATAATCAGCAGCCTTATAATGGCAGTATAATTGGAGCTAATCAACAATTTTCCAATGCAGCAGATTTCTGAAATACATTCCCCTCAAGTGCATCCTGCCATACACAGAATTCCTTTACACACACTGAGTCATCGCAATACACAACTCACAGGCGCATTGTTGTTGCTTGCAGTACAGGGAAACAAATTAGCTGACGTATGGTAAGATCTGATCCCAGCTTCCCTGCCGTAGAATAAGGAGCATTGATATTCATAATCAGTCTGCTTACTGACTGCCTCTTTACTCTTCCCTGCTACCTCTGCATCTTGAAGAGGTTTGTCAGCAAATATACTGGGTGGACCTTTAAGCTGATGCTCACTTTACATGATTAAAATAAGAGAGAGAAGATTTGCCACTATATACAGATGGCGCCACCATTATCTTTGTTTTTGGACTCAATGGAACGCCATTCATGTCAGCTGAGAAAGTTGCACAGTTAGGAATTCTAGAAACTAAGTTTATGAAGACTCCTTTTCTGTATATGGCTATGGACGAGTTAAAAGATACAACTCTCTTCCCTAGTATGGGAAAGCATTCTGGGAAAGGATTCATAATTGCTTCTGCGTTTTTCATATTGTGGCTACAAGATTTAATACAATTTGACCATCTTTCATCAACATTGGCTTTTATTTTTTTTATTTATGACAGCATAAGTTCAGAAAATTATCAAAGAAGTACTGAAAAACCTGAAATCTAACAAGAAAATAGCCAAGAGGAACTGTGGCCCAGAATGTAAAATTTTCATCATAAGGTCTGAGAACAATGAGCAATCTCAAAAGGCCATGCAGTAGAGTATGTTTAAAATGGAAAGTGGAACTGTAGCTGTAGTAACCTGCTTGGTTGATATATGGTTGAACCAGGAACCTGGTGTTTCTGTGCTGTCTGTGTTTCCACTGCTCTATGTGAGCATACAGTGAAGGCCCTGCTTCACTGCTATTGCTTTGCATGTACTGTATTGCAAGTAGGCTTAGCTTGTTTCACCTGTAGTTAGTTGGGCCACAGGTGTTCTGTGTAAGCCATTAAGCTGCCTATAAAACCACTCAATTCTGCATTGACTCATTGCCCAACATAGGTCTATGTTCCATAGTTCCTGGGTGCGATTTTTGTCTGATTTTCTGCTCCTGACCTTCACCTGTTTTTGAGCTAGCTGTATTGCTGCCTGAGCCAACCTTTGATTGTTTGACCACTCTGGATCTTGACTTTGTACCGTGTTACTATTGGTTTTGACTCTGGCCTGTTTATCCTGACTTAGCTCCTGGCACCTGATTTTCTACTGCCCTGTCTGATCAGTACTGTCCCTGCCTGTTCCCCAACTGCACCCTCTGTTTCCCATCCTTTCTGGTTCTCTCACTCTAAGACCTGGTGGCATCTGAGTAGGGTAGGGCTCTTCCCAAAGTGAAAGGCAGTTGTTAGAGGCAGAAGCTGAGCCAAAAACCTTGGGGGTTGTTCTCGGTTTTGGGATACCATACATGACAGTAGCCTAATATGTGTCCATATTTTTGTAATGTTCTTTCCTGGAAATGAAAAGTTTTGTTGAGAAGAATGAGCTTCCCTCTCCACCTGGTGCTAGTGTAGCTCAAGCAGACTAGATATGGAGGTGCTACTAGGAGATTTAACTTAATTAAATACCACATACTTCCAAACGTAGTTTAGAAGGAGTTTAGAAGGTTTGTAACACCACATCCTTTTTATGCTATGATTAATTCTTCCCAACATTAATGAATAAAATAAAGGCTGAAACTATGGGTAAGTAGCAGTTGACTAGGGCACATTAGGGTAGTGAGTGCTCAAAGGTGGAGTGAGTGGAGACCAGTAGGGGGGCATGGAGAGCAAGAAACAGCAGCCGAGCACTGGTCAGAGTGGCTGTGAGGAGCACCTACCTGTGGAGATGTGAGTGAGCAGGTGGGGGTGCACCTTGGATACCAATCCAACTCTACAACTTGGACTATTCTGCATAGACTCCGTGAAGGTCAAAACCTCCATAAAATATTCGGTTAAATACCAAACCCTCCATTTTGATATTTAAATTCTAACTATACATTTAAAACACAAAACTGCATGGGGGAATGTTCCTGACACAGTAGACGATGCCTAAAGCAAACAACATGGCAGTTCCCACCCATATAAATTAGAATATACTGAGAAGCAGAACGGCTTAAAATTTAAAACCACTTCTGTATATGTATTAAAGAGACTAGAAATAGAAGGTGAAACCCTAATAAAATGCAATATATATATATATATTACTATTAACAGAAACACTCACGCAGAACTTTTCTACTGTTAAAAGTCCTGCATTTTACTGTTTAGTCCTGACTATGCATTAACTCTGACTGGATAGAATAACTCCACACAGCATTCCATAGGCTTTTTCATGTAACCATCACAATGTCACATTGACTGCTTTCCTGTTTCCCCATTGATACACTAGTCATTCATAAACAGGCACATCACTCACAATAACTCACAATAACCAAGGACACTTTTTTCTTGTAAAATAACAGACTGACGTGAAATGACTGGTAAATAGGTACTTTAGTCCACTGATAATTGTTAGGGGGGGGGCTCACCATTAGAATAGACATAGAGAAGAACCCCGTGCTGAGGTTTTTGAAGTCAAAATGGGCTTTTCCTCCTTGTACCTAGGGTCAAATGGATATTGTAAAAGGGGGTAGAATGATGATATAGAAGAGGTGATTCATTATGTAGCGTTTCACTGAATTTTTGGATCTTGGCAAACACCAAATCCTCCACAAAAGCTCTGTCTGAATGCTGAAGATGCTGGACAGTAATGTCCAACTATCCAGTGCTGTAACGTTTCAGGTATAGAAACAGGCAGAAAAATAAAGACTGAGTCAAAGAAACAATTGGAGAAACATTATTAAATGTATTTAATCTCAAAAACATAGTATAAATACTTCAACCCTAAATTGGGTCAGTATCAGGTTAAAATATTTTTTTTAAAGTTGCAGAAAGAACAAATGGGTAGTAAAATTATTGAGACCTTCTCATAGACTATTAGAGTTGGCAGGGGGAGATTAATGCAGAGGCTACCATAGGCTATAGCCTAGGGGCCCAGTGCGATCAGGGGCCCACCTATCTTTTTTTTTCAGTTGTTATTTCTATTTAATTTTTTTGTAAAATGTTTAATTGAGTTTCTGGGTCTTGTTTGGTGCACCTGCTGACCCAGCGTAGAGAACTCTGTTTACTGGTGTATCTGCACATATTGGGACCCACCTAGAAAGTGTTGAGATATATGAATATCATATATATTTCCCAACATATGGAGCCTACCATTGATAACTTTCATTTTTACCAATAACAACTGTGCAAACAGTTCCTCTTTGAAATGTAAAAGACCCTTTCCAAATTATTTCTTGGGGTATTTTTATTGCTAAACCACCCACCTGTTAGCATATAAGTTAGGAATAAAAGCATCCTACATGGACCTAACTTATTTTGCATTTGATTAGACTACAGGATGATGATACTCCTTTGAAGTAGGCAGGAACTAAGAAATGTGTAAATTAATGTGTACAGCTGACATTGGAAAATACTAAAGTTATCAATGGTAGGCTCCATATGTTGGGAAAGATATATCAACACATTCATATATCCATATATATGCCCCAAACATATTACTAAAGAAAGAAGGCCTGTGTAGATGTGTCCTAGGGGTCCCACATGTCATTAATATGAAACTGAGAGTTGGCACCACTTTCCCACATCCACATTAAACAAAGGTCTACATAACTCAGTATCTTGTTCTTATCTTGTTCTTGGAAAACCTATCCCAAACTTTAAGAATATTGTACATCACTAAACCACTATATAAAATAAAGACATCGAACATTCATATCAGAGAATCTGGTTGACCGATGATCGACTAATCACTGATTGTTTGCTCCTTGACCAAGTGTGAAGGTAAATGAGGTTCACATTCCAGAGCAATATAGGCTTCCGCATGAGCTTCCAAACTGCCCGGACATACAAACCTGCCCCTGCATAATGGATATTGTATACCTTATTGATTTCACCCGATCTGGAGAACATTTGTAGAAGTGTGAGATCACTGGTAGCCTGCTTAAGTGCAGGTTCATGTGTGTTTACAAATTAAATACATTTTTCCTGATAAAGCATATCATTTAAGGAACAGAACCTTAAAGAAGCAATTAGATAATTATATTCTAATGAGTCCATCAACATTTGGAGATCCTTAAATTATGTGGCTCTAAAGCTAACAGCTAGGTGGCAGTGGATAACCACATTGATAATATCAACTGGCCAAATCCTGAAGATACAGTTAAACTTCCTTTAATTATATATTTGTTTCACTTTCTTTATGTACCCCCTATTCTATTTGCGTTATACGGTCTACTTCTTTTTCTATATACAGGTATGGGATGTATCTGGAAACCTGATATGCATTTCAATCAATTCAATATTTACAAAATATCTCCCTGATATATAAAACAATACCTTGTATTTGATCCCAACTAAGAAATAATTAATCCTCATTGAAGGCAAACAATTAAAATGATCTTTTAGGCTGTATGGTGAACCATATTACAGAAATATGTCTTGGAAAACCCCATATTCCGCGAATTCTGGATAATAGCTCCCATACCTGTATAAAGTCGAATGTTGTGCCATTAGATATTTCCCCTTAGTAAGCAAGGGAAGAAAAACATTTGTCAGGTTTATAATCAATCTGGGTACATATAGAGGGAAAGGGTATGCTAGTGCTCACTATATGTGACTGATATGGGTATAGAACCTGGTCTAATATACTTATTAGTATGCTATGGGACATGGTAAATGTGTATGTCCAGGGCCATCTAGACAGAAGTACAAGCCAAGAAAGGGGATCCTAAGAATGAGAAATAACCAGTATTATGGCTAAACTCACGACTAAGCTGCCACAACATATTGTGAACCCTAGGTAGGAGCCCTAAAATCCACAGTGGAAGTGCAGTTGGACAACATTACAGGGAGTCCATGTAACAGGGAGTAGGGTAGATTCCCACACCTCTCAACAAAAGAAATATAAAGGGTGTCATGCTCAGTTACACCCAGCAGTGCCCTTATCAACTGGGCCCACCACCAACTTTCTCACTTTGCAATTTGGTACTCTTCCACTCAAACAGGGACAACTGAGTTGGGGTCAATCTGTCAGTCAGGAAAGCTGAATAAATGACTGATATCAACCACTCTGATGTTGGGAGCCCTGGGACTTCTATGATTTTTTTTTTTTTTTTAAACTGGCCCTGTTTGTATAAAAGAGGAGATGATCATCAGCTAAACATGACAGGCTAAACAATTCCCAATCTCCCAGTATTGCCAAATGATACAGTTTTGGGTGCAACCACCAGTCCACCCAAGGCCACACCAATCCATTGAGAGCACATACTCTTTCCAGTAAGCCTTGCCCCTTTGTGGGTGTATGATTCTAGACTGGCAAAGTTTAGACAGTTATCTGGTATATGTTCCAGAACAACCAACAGATACTTGATTTTCTTTTTAATTATTATCACACAATTGTGCCTGAATTCTTGATTCAACGCCAACAAACCAAGCCAATGAGCTGCATTAAAAGGGGCATAGAGTCACGGGAGGAGGGGGTCATTCTTCCACTTTATAGAGCCCTTGTAAGGCCACATTTAGAATATGCCGTACAGTTTTGTCTCCATCACTCAAACAGGACATTATTGCATTAGGGAGGGTACAGAGAAGGGCAACTAAGCTGGTAAAGGGAAAATATTAGCTATGAGGAAAGACTGGCCAAATTGATGATGTTCACGCTGGAGAAGAGGCGCTTAAGGGGTGATATGATAACTATGTATAAATATATAAGGGGGTCATATAATAATCTCTCTAATGTTTTATTCACAAGTAGGTCTTTCCAGATGACACAAGGTCACCCATTCTGATTAGGAGAAAAGAGGTTTCGCTTAAATATTCGGAAGGTGTTTTTTTACAGTGAGGGCTGTGAAGATGTGGAATTCTCTCCTGAAACTGTTGTACTGGCTGATACATTAGATAGCTTTAAGAAGGGGTTGGATGGCTTTTTAGCAAGTGAGGGAATACAGGGTTATGGAAGAAAGCTCATTATAAGTTGATCCAGGGACTAGTCCGATTGCCTTTTTGGAGTCAGGAAGGAATTTTTCCCCCCCTCTGAGGCAAATTGGAGAGGCTTAGGATGGGGTTTTTGCCTTCCTCTGGATCAACTAGCAGTTAGGCAGTTAAAATTAAAAAAAAAAAAGAAAAAAAAGGTTGAACTTGATGGACGCGAGTCTTTTTTCAGCCTAACTTACTATGTTACTATGTTACTATGTTACTATGTTAATGTAGGCCAAGTAACTCTTCATTATATGACCAATGCAGGTTTGCAGCATATACAAGCTTTGAGTGGTGTCCATACCATATCCATCAGAAGAAGGTTTTCTAGGAATTCTTTTCTAATCAAACCCAACTCCCTCATGCTCATTTAACTGGGGTTTTGCCTTGTGTAATAAAATGTCTTATTTACAATGGTAGCGGTCAGGTTTAACTGCAGATCAAACCTAATAAAATGTAAATCTGGATATTGAACATCATTAAGCATGCTATATGGAAACACACACACTAGGGTGAGTCTTATGAGGAGCCAATGGCAAGTATTAAATGCACTAAATAAATGACAGAGGTTGCACTTCTCAATGGATGGCAAACATCTCCGACAGAAAAAGCTACTTATAGTCCAAGGAAGCAAAAAGGGATAAGCTAATGGTGGCCATATTTTTGACATGGTTAGTTTTTCTCTTATCAGCTTGGAGAGTGCCCCAAATTCCAGATGTCTATCTCTATTAATACTCAGTTGACATCCTTTATCTCTGAGGCATCACATCTCCGCTCTTAATATCACTTAGATACCTGAGGGAAGTAACCCTATTGCAGAACCTTGGTAGGTTTTCCTACTTTTTCCTAATTGCTTCTAGAGGTCAGCACTGGACATCTCCTCCAACTGTCTAAACCATTTTGTAGGATCACTCTATCCTGTATTGAGCTGGGCCATACAGTATATGCCCCAGGATTTAACAAACAACTCCACTCTGAAGCCTCTGAGATAGACAGAGCATGCCCCTTCATGATATACTCTCTAAGGTAGGTCACATGGTCCTATCTGTCCAATTGGATTTAGACACCCCAGATCAAACTTTCCATCACTAGTGTAGCTGCCATACAATCTTCTATAATTTCTACAATTTATATGTTACATGTATACTTTGTCCTAAGTGCAAGTAACTAATGCTGGTAACATAATTTTACTTATAAATAATTCACATTAGCTTCTGCCCCAGTGGACCTTACAATCAAATTTCAAATCACATGCTCACTAACACATGGTCAATCTTATAAAACATCTAGTAACCTATTTTTATACATATCTGCCAGCCAAAATTCAAAGACTGTTTGCCTAGACTACACCTTGACCCATATTAACCAAGCCTTTCCTTGCAACTCCGCCAATGTTCTGCTTGTCAAGGATTGGGTAGGGGGCGTTGTAGAGTCTGAAGGGGGAGATGCGAGTCCTTAAGGCAAGGGTGTCTTGTGCCTAGGAAACTGGTAAAGATTAGGCTGAAACAGGGAGATGAGGGCGTAGACAGACTGGATCGTGACAGGAACAGACTGATGGGACAGGACTGTGCAGGCGTAGATCTGGGAAAGAGTAGGCTGGAACAGGGAGATGAGGGCGTAGACAGAATGGATAGCAAGGGCGAGAGCAGGAAGACTGGATAGCAAGGGCAGGAGCAGGAAGACTGGA
>CM044434.1:158922664-158951443 GCA_024363595.1 Xenopus borealis
GTTCAATCGGCTGAAGCTCAGATGACAAAGGCAATAGTCAGGGACAATGCCACAGTACTATAGGCCTGAAAATGCTCCGACAAGGTGTGCACGGAGGGCTGGCCTTAAATAGGGCTGAGTCAGTCCTCATTGGCTGACTGCAACCAATCAGGCTGCTGCTGGGCTGGGGCTGCAGAGGCCAGGAAATATATAGTGAGCAGCCCTACAGGCTGCTCTCCTGGCCTAATGGATAGAGCATCAAGCCAGAAACCCAAAGGTCCCTGGCTCGTATCCCAGCAGAGCCTGACACTGCTAAGCCTGAACCCTTCTGTGCTTTGTGTGTATTCCATTTGGCAGGTATGAAGATGACATCCAAGGCTTGAGTAAATGTAACAGGCTGAGGGGTGTTTCTCTCCCTATTTCCCCATTAATCATGTCATTGTGAAACACCCAGTATCCAGGTGGCACTTGGCACAGGGTCATTTAGCACATGGCTGAAAGCCACTTAATCAAGATTTACCAAAGAGCTTCATGAATAATAATAAATCAATGAAGTATATTTCAGTTTATTTGAGATCCTCATTATCGTGTACTCTTTGTACAAAGTCAAACACTGATCAAATGCTTAAATATCTACAATACTCTGACATTTCCCTAATTATTATTAGAAGTTGCCTTTAAAAAAGGTACTGCACTCCGGTAACATGGATTTAGACATCTATATGTCCATCAGTTTCATGACCATATGATAGCATGAGAGGGGGCTATACAGCAATATATCACATCATTTTGGCAGTTCTTATGAAAATTTATTATTTTATGCTTTTTCTACACATAAAGCTTGCCAACAGAGGAGGTAAGCATAGATTCCAGAGGGATGTTGAAGAAGAGTATAAGTTTAATGATAAGAAGATTGGATCCTGGTGCTGTGGTTGAAACTGTCGTGTTTTGACCTGGGCAGCCCATTTTTTGAAAGGCTGCCTGGGTCAAAACTGCCTGCCCGGTTTCAATATATTAGGAAAACCAGACAAAAGTCTATATGATTGACTCAGCAATCATCCAATCACCAATTGCCATGCCCCCCACAGCATCACAACCCTGCCCCCATTGCACCAATGCCCTGCACCATTGTGCCAATGCCATGTCCCCTGCAAGGCTTCAACCATGCTAAAATGTGGCAACCCTACCTGGTGCACACACCCCAGACCTTCAGTAAGGGGGAGAAAAAAGTAACATTTAGTAGACTTATGTGTTTTGTGCTTCCTACGGGCAATTGATCATAGGCTGTAATTAAGCGTACATAGGCATGAAACACAAAAGGCTATTAAATATGACAGTTTGAGATATGCAACTATAAACAATTTTTTCATACTACAAGTGGCTGTGCAAGGGGCCTGTATGTGTGACTGTGCACAAGAGTATAATGTGCATATACTGTACTTTCTATAATGCTTAAAAGGATTAGAAGTTACTTTTGTTACTATTGTTACTATTGAAGTGTAATGGCTGCATGAACCTGCTACTAAAGCAGTGTTATACTCTGCTCATACTGTACTCGGCTATCAAAACATAACAAATTAGTGATGAGGTGTCTCTTCTACCTCTGCAGCAGCCTGTGGTTTTTGTCCCATACCCTGGTGAGCCTACCATACCTTTTACTGCTTGGATCCATGTTTGAAAATTAAATTTTTGCTGCTAACCAAGGGGAGATTTCTGCTGCTAGAAAGCATGCTTTACTTATTCACTTATTTTTTACTTATTTACTTATTCATTTTGACCTGATGAAACTTATGAAACTGATCTTACTGATTTAAAGAACTTTTTCATACCAAGAGTAAATGTGGTTGCTGTAAGATATAATTTACACCAACATGGACAACGTAATGGTGAATCCACAGAACAATTTGTAGCAGCTTTGAGAGAGCTGGTTGTTACCTGTGAGTTTGGGAATAGAACAGATGAAATGCTAAGAGACCAAATAGTGGAAAAAACAAACTCACCACGCATTAGAGAGAGACTGCTCCTAGAGCAAGATTTAACCCTTGCAAAGGCTATTACAGTTGCTAGCCAAATTGAAACAGCAGTGGCAGAAGCTAAAACTCTCAGTCAGGGAACTGCTGGGAATGTACAGACTGTAAATCCAGCACTGGGGCCTAATAATTCACAGTCACAGGCACAATACAGTGCTAAAGAAAGGGATTCACCTACACTGCAAAACCATGCAGCAAATACAAATAAAAAATACTGCTTTTGGTGTGATTCAACACAACACACTGTAGATTATGCTACATGCCCTGCAAAAGCTGTACAGTGCTGCAAATGCCGTAGTTCTGCTAAACATGTTCACAAAGTCACTGCTTCAAATGTTACGGTATGAAGTGTAGATAAAGCTGATGTCACCACCACTTCAGCCAGTACCATTCCCCAATTCAGCATGGCAAAAACTTGCTATTGATATTGTGGGCCCTTTGGCAGATGCTCCTATAGACTGCAGATTTGCTATAACTGATAGACTATTACAGTAAATTGCAAGAAATTACATTTGTTTCTCATTTAACATCAGCTACAGTAATAACATTTCTGTCTACAGTCTTCAGCAGAGAAGGTAATCCAAAGGATTTAATATCAAACAATTGACCACAGTTTGAAATCTTTCTGAGAGAGAGGAATATTGTGCATAGGAAATCTTCAGTGTATTACCCATAAACAAATGGAGAAACCGAGCGACTCAGAAAACTACCTGCATGGACCAAGGACTATGTATTGTGAAGAATGTATATATTGCTTTAAGATGCATACTCTTTTATGGTTTCTGTTTATTACATTTACCCAAATGCTTTCCTACTATAGGGGGAATATGTGATATTTGTGCAAGGTGCCTGTAGGTGTCACTGTGCACAAGAGTATACTGTGCATACACTGTACTTTTTATACTGCTTAAAAGTTTAGAGTTCAAGTTACTATTGAAGTGTAATGGCTGCATGAACCTGCTAATAAAGCACTATTATACTCTACTCATCCTCGGCTATCAAAACATAACAACAGGTATAGGACCTGTTATCTAGAATGCTTGGAACCTGGGGTTCTCCAGATAACAGATCTTCTGTAATTTGGATCTTCACATCCTAAATCTACTATAACATCATGCAAACATGAAATAAACCCAATAGTCTGGATTTTCATCCAATAACGATTAATTATATCTTAGTTGAGATCAAGTACAAGCTACTGTTTTATTATTACAGATAAAAATTAAATCATTTTTTAAAAATTTGAATGATTTGGATTAAATGTAGTCTATGGGAGATGGCCTTTCCTTAATTCCGAGTTTTATGGATAATGGGTTTCCAGATGATGGATAATAATGGATAATGGATAATGCCTGGACAAGAACAGTGCCCTGTGATCACTCCTTGCACAATGCTGATGTATGAATGCAACCATACATCAGCTCAATTCAGATGAAATAAATATGCTTTCCATGGCCTGTGCCTCTGTATGATGTTTTGGCTACTACTACAACTAACGAGAAAACAATTCCGACTTTTCTGACATTTAAGAATTATTGGATACGATATTCAATTGTTCATGTTTTTATATTTCATTTAATTATGTTATCATGCATTTACCCAGGGGAGTATTCAAATTATGGTGACTAAATATTCATATCATGCTCTAAGCTCATTCTTGGTCTTCCATAATGATGCGAAGGTAGGGACTTGCCCCCACTAATACAATAAGAAGGAAAACCATGGGGTTGGGGACGGCTAAGCAGGAGGCAAGATGAAACAAATGGGATTTTTTAATATAAAAATCAATTTAGAATATGAGCAACTGTTCAAGCAATAAAGTCATATCCAACACAGGAAAGTTAATGAGATTGTATTAGAATGGCCCACACTGGGCTTGCTGATAAATCAGCAATCGGGGGAGAGATGCAAATTAGATATAATAAAGATCTGAAAAACAACGAAGGAAGAGCATTTCATTTTCTTAATTTTTCTAAATTCTGCCAAATAGTATAAGGGTTTAACTGTGTTGGTCTCTGAGTAAAGCAAACTCATATTACTTGGTCAGAAAGAACTTGGTGCCATTGTAATCTCTGCATAATGGTGAGATTTGGGGTGCATTTTATTTGTGCCCTGGGTACCCCTGGAACTATAGTGACACCCCAATGTTTCTATATATCTGTAACCTTGTTATGAGCTAAGGGGGCCCAGTCTGAAGGTCAGTTAGGGGGAGATTTGGGGTGAGTGTTTATTTGTACCCTGGGTACCCCTGGAACTATAGTGACACCCCAATGTTTCTATATATCTGTAACCTTGTTATACGTGTAATCTATGAACTATGCATCTACTAGAGGTCCTGGTTTCATTACAGTTATAGGAATTCTCACTAGAGACATGAAGATAGATATGCAATATACACAACTATACAACTAACAGCATAAATCTTATTTTTGGGATACAGACTGGAAATCTGTTTTTTTCTATTTCAGAATTTGTTTTCAGTTTCGCCCCAATGTGTTTAATGGCAGATGAAGCCACTGTAACAGACTTGGCATCAATCTGATAAAGAGCTGCTGCAGCAATAATAGAAAAATAGTTTCTTCTGACTTAACACCAGCCCAGGTACAGTAAAGTGCTCAGTTGCAGTTGCTCTGCTATGAATGGCAATTACCTTTCCCCAAATGCCATTGAATACCCATCCCTCCCTACAATATGATGCCCATCACTCACTTAACAATACTTGGGTTTTATGTATTACTCTGTTACACAGAGTCAGGGGGGGATAATTTTTGACACACAAAATGTGCTCCAATATTATTGTGCAATGGGAAACAGCTCAATGATTTTTAAAAGGATGGTTACCTTAACATATACTGTTAATATGCCGCAGACAGACATTATACATAGACTCCTCCAATGTGTGTCAATTACTAATAAAGTTGCAAATACTCTGTGGGGCCCATCCTTAGAGCATATAGTTGGCACAGTGTGGAACAGAGCACAGAGGTTTTGGGTTCCATAGGTAGGCAGTACGTACAGGACTCCCCAGAGCATTTCAGCCCCCTGGGGCTCGCTAGGTTTTTTATCTGAATGACACCCAAGATGCCACTCACCAACTGTTTAGTCCATACACAATTAAGTCAAATGCAGGCAATACAGAATAAGATAAAATTCTGTACCCCAACATTCTCAGTGCAGAAAGAGCTGAGACTCAATGGCGCAACTAGAGTGGGCTGGGCACTCCTTAGGAGGGGCATGCCTAGGGTTACTACCTCTGAAATTTGGCCAAAGCGGTGATGTTGATGGGTGGGCCAGTGATGTATCGGGGCAGGTGACATCATGGGTTGTCTTAAGTGGTGATTGCCTGATCAATGCATCAATCTCAGGGAATTTGTAAAACCGGCCAGGCAGTTTTGACCCAAACAGCCCTTCCAAATCCAGGCTGTCCGGGTCAAGACCAGAGAGGAGGGTACTCTAGGCCTGCTCCCAACCTCCTGACCCACCACCTACATCCTGCCCCTCAACTGCCTACTCGCTGTCCCCTTTCCACCTACTCCCTACCTCCACCAGAGTTTTAGGATCTCCCAAGTATCCCTCTCCCCATCACAGGTAAGAAAGCAGCTTTTATTAGACACCACTGGTGTCTAATAAAAGGGCAACCATGATTGGGAGTTTTACTTTGAAAGCAGCAAGTAAGTTGCAGGTAAAACTTAGTCCCTTTGTAAAATGTTTAATGAAGTAATGGAATTCTTAATGAATCAGATGAAAATTGAGCGTAGGACTGGCCAGATATGGGATGACTTTGACATAGTTGGCCAGCTTAAATATATTGCAATATATGGACAAACAATCCCTGTTGTTTAAAGGGTAAGACATTATTTAGTAGCTGTATGTACAGAATGTCTCAATGTCTTAAATATATTGATAATGGGTTGAGTGCAGAGGACCTTTTGCATTTGTCTAAGAAAGCAGCTAGGGGGTATTCTTTTCAGCTATAGAAGAAGCAGATTCCTCTGTAGTTACTGCACTACTAAGACTCATGGCGTAACCTATTGGTCAAGGCACAATAAACAGGGCAGTTAGTTCCTGTTTTTAGATCTTTTGTACCTTACCTCATAAGTGGTAAATGGGACTGAGCATTTTCTATTGCACAGATATAACAGACAAAATGTGAAAGCTACAAAAGATTTATAAAAAAAAAAAAAAAGCTGAAATTTCTGAATAGCATCATGCTGAAAGGGACTCTTATGGACATCAGAACAATGCATGGATTCAGGGGCACCCTTGCATTTGACAGATGTACCATTCTAGAGTTCAGTAAATCTAAGGGAGCATTCAATGTTTATATAAATATGTCCACTGGGGGGAAATTCTGGTAGAATCCATGGTCCAGGATATTTGGCTGGGGAGAACTTTGCCATCATCTCTCTTGGACCAAGCCCACCAACCAATGATGGCAGTGTGGTCCTCCCCTGCCAAGTGCCCGGGCTGATGTTTTGTTCCCATAAGGCCCCAAACAGACAACACTTTGGCAAGTAAAGGATCTGGGAGAGGTTTACATTATATATGCTTTTTGAGTTTTTGTCATATTAATTATAACAGATCCACTCCCCCCCCCCCTGTCCAACCGAAAATGAATTACACCCTGCTTTTTTTTCACTATTTTGGTCAGTTTTTTAAGCATATAATCCTCACCACCCACAGTGTATAAGTAATACAGATGTGCAGGAAAACATGTTTTTCTTTTCTTAGGGATTTCTTATCAAATGATACAAAGAACAAGGAAAAAGACATTCAGTAATTGGTCTCACGGGGGGAGCCTGTTATGTTATTATTTCTTCTACTAGTCGGTTTCACCCCTGTTTAGAATAAAATCTTATCCATAACAAGAACAAAGGAATGCCAGAGAAACCATGCAACTTGATCAGTAAAGTTATTGGGCATGGAGATGCACGTTGTATCAAATTGATAATTGGGTAACTCGGCCTTCCAACAAAACTTTCTTCCTCCTTATATAGAAAATGTTATGGTCACAATAACTAAATTTTATATTTTTTCTGTTTATCAAAAGTAGGTGCAAGTGGCAGTTGCTACATAGGGTGCAAGCTTCTCTTAGTGTCTATCTCAGAGCACATCCAGCACAGCATAGCTGCACCATGATTAGGCGATGATCACAGAAATTCCTATTTACAATTCTAGTTGGATACCCAGTGTTGCCACCTTCTTTTCTTCCATGGTGGGTGCTGGTTGTACCTGCCTGCATGCCAATAACAGCCACATTCTGTAAGGTTCTGTTGAGAATCAAGGAAGGAAGCTCCAGGTTGTTTTGCTGCTCTCCTTGATAATTAGGCCAAGGGAGCAGCTTGTGAGCTCCCATCTCTTTCTTAGGACAGTGATGATTAGCCATTCAAGGCTGACTCTACCCTTTTAAATCCTCCATCTGCATCTCTTTTGGGCCTTGAGTAGTAGTTCAGCTCCACCCTGTCCCACTCCAGTCTGTCCCTGATTCTTTGCCCACTCTTTCTGGCTCCAGCCTGTCCCTGATTATTTTCCACTCCAGCCTGTACCTGATTCTTTGTCCACCTCAATGCCCCTGTGTTATTCACAATACCAATTCTTGCCTGAAGGACCCCAGATCAAAAACCCTTAAACATACAAAGGAGACACAAAGGTTGGCACCTGAGTCCAATTGGCTAACTGGCAATTGCACCATCTCTAGGAGATAATGGTGCATTCTGCACAAGATGTCCTCATGCTGCACCATACTTAATATCAATTGAAAATAATTTGGTCATTGTAACTCCTCCAGCAACGCACACATACAAGGTGTTCATCAGGAGGAGCACAAAGCTGCCATGGGGAAAACATAATGGGTACACGTGGCTTGCAAATTATGTAATTATAAGGAAAAACACAAGAACAGATTCCATATTGAGATAAAATGCTAGCTTGATGTTTCAGCAGCAAGAGAGCAAATAAGGACAAGTATAGCGCTGCCAGGTTCAGTTTCCCTAATATCACACTGAGATTATGTATCTCATGCACAGGCGGGTACCAGGCTTTCACTGCCCCTCAGGCAGGGATGAGAAACGGCTTGTCATTTAACATGATACAAATCATACAATATGCCTTGTGCAGATGGAGTAGACTTTAATCAAGGCCGCTCCATCTGTAGGTGAACCAGCCAACCAAAATCAAATAACCCAATTATTCTTCAAAATGTATGAGGCGTCATGGCACTCATTCTGACCCGAGGCAGGGGTTACTTAATTTGGAAAGCCTTTTTATGGACAATTAAGACATAAGATTAAGTGCATTTCAGCAAAAACATATCATAGGCAGATAAGTTCCAAGACCAAAGCACCGGCAAATGATTATGAGCCACAAGCCTAATATTGAACTGGATGGTGATAAACTAAAAAGTCTTAGTGCTAATGGATGCATTGGGACAGCTGTGTCCAAGTACTTTGAGGTCATCCATGAGGGAATCCTGGAACCCACAGACACAAGTTTGTGCATTTGCAAATAACAACTACCCCTCCCCTTTTACTGGGATTCAACCTTGCTAACGGTGATTCTAAAAGAACACAGGACATGGGGCTCCAACCATTCTCTTGGGGATTGGGTGAACATGGGAACCAGAAAGAGTGCAGATAATAGAGCTAAGGAGAAGTAAAATTAGTATGGCAGAACATTCTGGTTCAGCATTAGGAAATTCAAAAATAGTTCTAATAGTAATGCAAATGTGACACCAAGGACCTATTAGATAAATCAGGTGGCAGATTGGGTTGAAAAGAGAAGAAATTCCAGAGCACAAGTCAACCAGGGGCACCAATAACAGAGATTCATAATAGGTAGTGTGTCACTGCCTTAATGAGGTCTTTACATGCTTAATCCACTATGCCTCATACCTCCTGAAGAACCAAGGTTGGAACTAGTGGTAGGCTGCAGAGGCAAATGTCAAGGACACAACTGGGAGGGTGTGATAGGGCCCTAGGACATGCTGTCTTCTAAAGCTATCTAGTTTGAGCATGCAACCCTGAGAGAAGGAGTGCACAGCAGTAAAACAAGAAGATCACAAAGTAGCATGGACTATGTTCAAGAATAGGAAATTAAAGTAGTCAAAGTAGCTACCAAATAGCCACGGGTATAAGCCAGGGGCACAACTATAGAGGATGCAGTCCCTTTGGCTGCAGGGGGTGCAGGAGGTATAGGGGGCCCCATGAGGCCCTACTTAATGAGCAATTTCAAAATATACAGTACTGGTAAAACCTGACAACCTCTGGATATTTTGGGGCCCTAAAATAAATTTGCTGTCTGGCCCAGTAACATCTAGTTATGCCACAGGTATAAGGATGTCTCTTGTACCAATTCAATTACCTCTAGGGGAGACTTGTAATCAGACCTCCCACAGCCTTTCCTGGAAATGTCCACAATCCCTTTGCCCAACTAAGCACTTTGCTCTATGGTACATAGCCAAAAAGAGGAGTTAAAGCCATTTTCATAAAAGATTCTGGGTATCACTGAACATTTATGTGTAATGCAGTAGTTACTGTACTCTCAGTAAGGGTATTTAGACTTACTTAATTGCCCCTCCAATTGTGTTTCCCACAGATGCACATTTGAGGCAGTTTATGCATGAGATGACTTCTGGCACCAGTTATGCAGTATAGTATACAACCAAGCTGCTGTATGATATAAAGAACATTCTATATGATGCACCAGCCTACAGTATATGATGTAATTATTGAAGACAATGGGATATTTACAATTCGTACAGAGCCTTGAGGGAATGTATCAGAACTGCAGAATTTCTTGCTGAGTTACATCCTGTTTCCAGGGCTTTGGTTGTAGGTTTGTGTCTTTGTGCATTGAGGTGTGAGATTGGTTTTCAGAAGATCAAATAAGAGTTACAGCTCATACAATCAGAAAACACTGTAGCCTGCTCATTGATACAAGAAGCTGGCCATGTTGGACCTTACACATAAACAACACAACAATAAACGATCTTTAAGTTGAAATACCAAAATATGTGTAACATGAATGATAAATGTTTTAGGGATGCACCGAATCCAGGATTCGGTTCGGGATTCGGCCAGGATTCGGCCTTTTTCAGCAGGATTCGGATTCGGCCTAATCCTTCTGCCTGGCCGAACCGAATCCAAATCCTAATTTGCATATGCAAATTAGGGCCAGGGAGCTAAATCACGTGACTTTTTGGCACAAAACAAGGAAGTAAAAAATGTTTTCCCCTTCCCACCCATAATTTGCATATGCAAATTAGGGTTCGGATTCGGTTCGGTATTCGGCCAAATCTTTCGGGAAGGATTCGGGGGTTCGGCCGAATCCAAAATAGTGGATTCGGTGCATCCCTAAAATGTTTGTAAAAACATGTACGTCTCTACACAGTTGTCTAGTAGAAAAGTCTCAAGCAACTGGACAGTCTGAGTTTTTCTTAAAATAGTTTCACCGCTCAGCAGATTCTTTAGTCCAATGGAGTGGTAGGGACATTTTCCAGTATTTAAACCCTTAAGAATATTGAAGTCACAAATATCCTATCACAATGGTTCCACTGAACTTATTCAGGTTGGTGTTCACTGAAACCCACAGATGTTTGAATGTTTAAGCAGTCACAATGGTACCGTGGTGATGGTGTCCTCCATCCTGGGAGGAAATGCTTGGCAGGAAAATCTATTCAAAACTTTTATTCTTTGGGAATATTTTGTGATGGCAATGCTTACGTGGTTTTCAAATTCTTGTACTCCATTTTTCAGACAAAAATTACAAAGCACGTGGATAAGAGAAGTTGTCATGAAACAAGCAGCGTAGGTGGTTCTTCACAGTCAGGACGGTGAGGTTGTGGAATGCACTGCCGGGTCATGTTGTGATGGCTCATTCTGTTGATGCTTTTAAGAGGGGTTTGGATGTTTTTTTTGGACAGACATAATATCAAAGGCTATTTTGATACTAAAATCTACAGTTAGTATAGCTGTGGGCATACAGGTATATGGTTTGTGTTTGAAAGAGTGGAGATGTTTGTGTGTGTTGTGTGTGTGTGTGTGTGTGTGTGTATGTATGCTGGGTTTTTAATTTGGAGGGGTTGAACTTGATGGACTCGGTCTTTTTTCAACCCAATTTAACTATGTAACTAACTATGTAACTAGTTCATGCATTTAATACCCAAGGTAAGAAATAATACACAATATTTTCTTACTAAGGCCTACACAAGAGCATAATTCCTTCGATCAAAATGCTGCATGCTCGCCAAGGCCCATGTAAACAAAATGCCGGAAGTAGTAAATCATTTAACTTCTTATCAATTAGTTAAATAATATTATTCCAGATACACAGCTTTATTCTATGTTCCCAAAAGTCTAGGCGATGCCAAGCAGATTGCATTGTCTGGATCTTAAGAAGGGCATATAGGGAAACACCTAATTCATGAGGGCAACAGAAGGGTTCAGAAGGGATTGTTTACACTGGAAATGAAGAACTTAAGGAGAGGATAGGAATGTTTCCATTTTTTCTATCAGGACTAGAAGGCATGCCTTGAGAAATCAAGAAAGAAGGTGGCATCATCCCAACAGGGCAAAATAATTGGATGATCCTTCATCAGGTGTTGTTTGAGCTAACTTAAAATAAATAGTTCTCTTAGTTTATTTTTTAAAGAGATTGGGAGAGGATTCCTTATGGAGGAATTTAGGGATGGAATTGGTAAGGAGCAGAAAGATAGAAGGGTCTGAGACAAGAGGTGGCATTGGATGTCGTTGGTGTAAAGAGAAGGTGGCTCTTAGAAGACGACCAGGAACATATAGTGAGACAAGAGAAGAGATGTAGTGAGGAGCAGAGGAGTGAAGTACTAAGGATTTTAGTTGGGGTTGAGCACATTCTCTTTTAGGAGAGAGTAGAAGAATCCTAGTTGAAGAGTTTAAGATTGATTGGAGGGGAGAGAGATGGCTGTTGTTTGAGAAAGAAATGGCCGTATCTTGGCTATGTTGCGGAGGAAGAAATGACAGGTTTTGGCAGTATTATTAATGTGATTAGAGAAGGTGAGGGACTGGTCAAAGATGACTCCTAAGCAGTGTGCGGAGTTAACCGGTTTAATGGTCATGCCTTCAATACTAATGGTGAAAGGAGTGGAAAACCCATGAGCTCTGTCTTGGCCAAGTTGAGCTTGAGGTGGCATTGGTTCATCCAGGAAGAAATAGCTACTAAGCAGTCTGCTATCTGGGTTTGAATGTCAGTGGTAAGTGAGGGTGTGTCTAAATATATCTGAATGTCATCAGCATACATGTGATATTTAAGGCCAAAAGAACAACAGAGGTCCTAATCTGTACCCTAGTGTCTCTCTGTAACTAGGCACTGGCACAACTCGTCTGATGGAATTATGGTAAAGTGCAATAGTGCTGCACAAAGAGCACAACAATAGGAAACATCTATGAATTTAATGAAGTGCATTCCTACAAGACTTCTGACAAAAAATAGATCAAATATCTGTTACTGGGAATGACAAACTGCTTTACAGTGTATCACCCATCATTCTAATTAAATGTACTGCTCTGTGTAATGAGCACTTGTTGGCAGATCCCGTGTCTTTGTGTTTAAATATTTCATTCATTTCCTATGTCAGGTCAGTCCAACATCATTCCTGTCACTCAGCAGCTCTGATCTATTGTTACTGATATGTTGGAAGCCCCTTTCTGCTTGTTTCTGTCCTGTTTCTGCTTCCATCATACATTAAGTTTTGGTAGGTGAAAAATATGGACACAAATGTTTATGAACGCACTATAGAGGGCACTTGTGCCATGTTAGGAAAAGAATTATAACTGTGGTGCCAGTGCCGTTGTGTCTGTTATATCGTGACTGAGGTGCAAGAGACACTTTACTCCTTCCATTGTCCACGTTTCTGACCCTACGTCTGTGTTACACCAGTATTTATGTGAATTCCTTAATGCAAATATACAAAGAGCCTGAAAGGTGCCAAGTATGGGGCTCCAGTGCAGCCTGCATCTACCAGTGCCCCCTAACTCGCGCAACTGAATAACACGCAAGTTAGGGAATGGGCAAAACCTACGTACCACCCCTTATGAATACAGTGCTTCCAACAAAGATAGGGTTGTATTCATGGGGAAAACTTAGATCAGAGTCCAAAATGACCTTTGCATTGTATAAAAAGCTTTTTTTAAAGAATAAAAAATATCATATAAAGGTTATCTTTTCCTTTAAAGGAGAAGGAGTGCCACCCCTTATGAATACAGTGCTCCCAACAAAGGTAGGGTTGTATTCATGGGGAAAACTTATATCAGAGTCCTGCAACAGTCCAAAATGATGTTTGCATTGTATAAAAAGCTTTTAAAGTATAAAAATATCATATAAAGCTTATATTTTCCTTTAAAGGAGAAGGAAAGTTTAAATCAAAGTAAGTTTTATCAGAAAGGACTATATAAATACACCAGTAAACCCTCAAAGTAATGCTGCCCTGAGTTCTTTCAGCTTAAACCTCCAGGGCACAGGCTTGAGCATGCTCAGTTTACTCCTCTCTCTCACACCCCCTTTCCCTTCTCCCTCCTCCCCTCTCTGCTGTAATCTGAGCCCAGAGCTATAAGCCAGCAGGGAGAGACTCAGGCAGGAAGTCATGTCACACCAATCCAATATGGCAGCTGCTATCTTAAACAAACAGAGAGTGTTTCTAGAGCTGTTTACTCAGTTATGGTAAAGCATTTTACAGAATAAATCTAGCAATCTAGCTTGAACTATTGTGGCTTATCTATTGGCAATAAACTTCCTCTGCAGCTATCCTTCACCTTTAAGAGTCTACTGATTCCAAATACAATTGTAATTCTATTTTTCGCAGTTCCTGAGGCTAGATGGCACACAAGATTCTATAGGATTCATCAGCGGGTGGTAAGGAGAGATCACTGATATTTTGAGATTGGCTCCTAGCATGGAGCTCAGGATCTGTCAGACAAACCCATTCCAAAGACCCAGCTTCTGCAGTGCCAACATGTTCCTGCTGCAATGTACTTTGTCTCTGCTCCTGCCCTGCTGAGAGAGGATTCTCTCCTGAAATCAGCAATGTGACAGGATCAAAGGAGCAGAGAGGATGAATAATTGACAGTAGCCAAAGGCAAAATAGGAATCTGACTCAGCAGGACAGCGTTTCGATGAGAGGATGTTAAAAAAAAAAACGGAATTTGGGCTGATGTGAAACTGACACCATTAGTCGTGTCCTGAATTAAACACATGATTAATTCAACTTAACACTGCATTACAGTATCAGTAAATATCCGCATAGACAGTGGTGTGTGGCTCCGTTCTTGAACAAAAATCGTAAAGAAAAATAAAAGAGAAAAGAATAATAGTAGCATAGTTTACCAGGGTAACCCCCAGTCCAAGGGTTTGCCTATCAATTTTGCAGTATATAGGAAATTCAAATATAGGAAGAGGCCATCCAATAGTGACATGCATAAGCCTAACATGTTTTGAGACTGAAGTGGGTACTTACTCATAGGCTGTGAGTAAGTGCATACTTCAGGCAGGAAACAGTTAAAAAGGATAATTATAATTTGATTCCCAGTGTATAGATACTCCCCTGAATAATGGGCTCCTGCTAACAAAAAAAGGGAGAGGGCATTGTTTACTAGCAAGGACCAAACATCGAAGAACTTCAGTTTCCCTGTTTTCCAAGACAAACTTTCCCTTGTCAATCCATGGGCCGTGGGTTGGGCACAGAAAGTCTTCTCAATCGACTCAATCAAGAGAAAGAAGAAGAGCACTCTCCCCAATTGCTTGGTGCCTAATACTACAGCAAGGAAGGGGGCCATAAATGCACCCTGCAAACGTGGTGACAAAGGATCTTTCTTGGACAATTTCTAACCCAAATCCAACCATTCTACTTCCCAACAAACAAAGTCATCTTCTGCATAATAATGTGCACCTGACTGGATTCTGCTTCGATGACTGGGGCAGCAAAGCACAGCATCATCTCTACTATACCCCCAAAAAGGTTCTTTGGTGATGCCACAAAACTTGAGGGATCTGTAGGTTTCCCTACATGTTGGGTGTGTTTAGGCAATGGTGAGCCTCAGGAATGGGTTCAGGTTGGTGGTGCCGGGGGGGCTCATCTTCCTGGCCTGAACACGCCTAACCATTGGAAAATCCTATGGATCGCTCAAGTTTCAGGTCATCATCAATATTTCCCTTTGTTCAGGCCAAGAAGGGGAGCCCCTGGCACCACCTACCTAAACCTATACCTTGGACTCACCTTTTGAAAAGAAACCAGTATCATATTTATTTTTATCCAGGGACGAGTTCAATTGCCATCTTGGAGTCAAGAAGGAATTTTCCCCCCTCTGAGGCAAATTAGAGGTGCTTCAAATATTTTTTTTTTTGCCTATTCTGGATCAACTTGCCGTTAAGCAGGTTAAAATAGACTTTAAAAGTTGAGCTTGATGGACGTGTGTCTTTTTTCAACCTAACTTGTACCTATGTTACTATGTATTTAACTATAATAACATAATATGCCATTCTCTGCCTCAGGTGTTTATTTTGGATAAAGTGAAAGAGGTAACTGGTTATTTTAGTTTTTTTCAGTATTTCATGATACTGATGGCAATGAGTGAGTAAAGCATTTTAGGACATTAAGCATGTTCAATGGCATCAGCTGTGAAGAAGCAACATCTGGAAGAGCCTGACACTAATTTGTGACAAACGTTCCTCATTATTAGCAGCTCTAAACCTCATTAGCTCATAATCACCTTGGCACACGTAGGACATTTATCTGGAAGGGACCCTAATCTGAAAGATTCATCAAGTATTTGGCTGCACATGAGAATGGCAAAATTCGAGGGGAGGCATTGCTTCTAATTTTAACTGAATTAAATAAATGCTTTTTTGGTTGATTGACATTAACATTTTGTTCCTGTGACATCTGGATTCTTCAAGATTGAACAGAAGTGCTGATATCATTTGGTGACAAAAGATAAGTGAGGGCTTGACAAGAAGAATATTAAGGACAACCTTTATCTGGGAAGAAGAGGAATACAGGAAAATTACATAGTAATCAGGGTTTAGATTATAAACTTTGTGTGAAGGTTGGAAGTAAGAAACACAACATGAGAGGAGACCTATCTTTTACCAATGTTAAAAAACGCCTAACGCATTGCATGCTATAACACTTTTTCATAAAATGTTTGGGGTGTGACAGCAAGCAATGTTATTTTTGTTGTGTAAGTACCCAGACCAAGGTATATGTTGCACCTGGATCCCCCTGAGTTGCTTGATGAGTTTCTTGAGGTGATGAAGTATCTTGAGGTCCCAGAGATGCTGCTCAAATAAGCAGTAAGGGTTGTGATCTTGAGCTATTGCCAAGCGCAATCATAAATAACCCCTTATATCTATTGGAGAATATTATATAATTATATTTTGTCATGATTTACTGTTTCGGGCTGAATTACCATTAAAGAAGACACCAAAGCCTGAGTTTCAGGCCATTGACTTCAATGTTATCCACCTGTTATTGTCCACATGGGATGGAATTTGACCCAGAAATGCTGTAGTGTGCATTTCCTTCACAAAATCAGCAAAGTCAGTGGCACAAGTTATGGACAGTTTTGGGCAGCACATGCTTTCTAAGCTAGTGTTTTTGTACCAATGGAGAAAACATCATGCGGGAGTTTGGGATAAGCCACCACGGACCATAGAGGGCTTCTTGCAGCGACATGGTCGGAGAGGTATTTTTTGGTTTCACTTTAAAACAGACAAAATAATTTCTAAAAACCTGACGCGTTTCAGGCTCTTAGGTCCAAATACTCCCTAGTCCAAATACTTAATGATATGTGCCTTAATACCCAGTCAGCACTCCTGCTTGGAGAAATTATAATGATTATGTTGCATTTGCCTTTAAAGATCAGTTATTAACAAGCAATGGCACCGTCTGTTTAATGCATTGTATTGGATCAGTCATGATTTGCTGCTCAGCCCATTTAATTAGATTGGATTTTGGTGACACAGCACAAATGGATTTATACATCTTATAATATAATAAGAGCATAAAAAGGTTGATGGACTGCTGCAGGTAGCTCATGTAATGCTGAAGGCTTGTTCAGTAGCACGGTTCCTTGATTTTCAGGCTGGGATTCAAAAAAGAATAGTTTAAAAAGTTTAGAAAAAGTTGGTTGGAAAAAAAACACCCACTTCAATGTATATTTTCTGCAAAGCAAAGAAAAAGGACAAATTCTTTCATCAGTAGGACCATTGATGTGTGACAAGGGGGGGCAGCTTAGCAAGAAAGTAGATGGAGGCTGGGTGGCTCATAGGAGCGGTTTCTGCATAATGAGGCATGTCTAGGGTGGATAAGAGGTGTGGTCATGAGTGCTTCGGTCATTGTTTTCTACTGGGGTCTCATTCTACTTAGAAGGACCCTCCCAGGCCCGGACTGGCAATCTGTGGGTTAGGGCAAATGCCAGAGGGGCTGCTATAAGGTGCCAAAGAAAGTCAGTATTTAGTGGGCTGGTGGGGACTGTTTGGGCCTCTATGTGGGCTGATTGGGCCTCTGTGTACCTGAAATGCCAGGGCCTATTTTGATTCTCAGTCCAGTCCTGGACCCTCCTCCCTGGGGTCCAGATCACCAGTGGGTTTATAATTGGAGGTAACTTAGTTTATGGGGCCTGTAGTTCTTATGGCAGGCCTGATGAACCCAGCTCTGAATTCTCAGTGTAGATGGGCACTGAGGCAGGAGGTCTTACTTTTTGTAATCATATCAAGTATAAAATAAAAATGTTTGTTTTAGTAATAAAGAAAAAGTCCCATTGGCTCTAGGGGGGGCAAAGGATGAGTACTATGAATTTTTATTTTAAACTAAACAATGAGTCAGAAATATCAAAAATATCTTTATTTTTTAATTTAGTGATAAACGGAGGGATGAATCCCCACTCGCCGTGATGCTAGCCCATGCAAGCTCCAAGCTGCAGATAAAAAATCTGAACATTTGGCAGTGGCGCAGTAATCACCATAAATCAGATTTAGTTCAATAATTTATTATGTCATCCGCACAAATGAGAAAGAGCGGAGCGGCGCGTGTTAGTTGCTGCATTTGAGGCCTCTGAACATTCTAATTGAAAATAATGGGGCATATTTGACAGCTATTGGCCACACGCCGGTGGTAAATCTAATCGGTATTCATAAAGACCTTGGCTTGAGCTGGACATTGCTATCTTTATTAGGGGCAGAGTCACGTGTAATATAGATTTCTACAAGGGAGTTAAAGGGATACTGTCATCAAAATAAAAATCAGTAGGGGTCATTTACCAATGGGACGCCACGGAGAGCACATATAAGTGATCATTTATGACATTCACTGCATGAAGCAAAGCATGAAAAAAAATGTAATCCCCTGGCCACCAATTTTTTATTAAAATTTCTTTAATATTTATTTTAAGGCCCCTGACAAAAAATTAAAAAAAAAATATTTTATGGGGCCCCAATTATTTTTTTAACTTGTAAGGGGGGCCTTGGCGACAAAGTTTTTAAAAAAAATATTTTCTGCAGCCCCAATTTTTTTTAACTTGTAAGGGGACCCTGGTCACCAATTTTATTTTTTGAACTTGTCGGTTGGCCCTGACCACCAATTTTTAAAAAAAAACTTTTATGGGGGGCCCTGGTACCAATGTTTTTTTTTTTTTAATATTTTTTTGTGACCCCAATTTTTTTTAACTTGAATGAGGGGCCCTGGCACCAATGTTATGGGAGGGCCCTGGCGCCAATTTTTTTTTTAACTTATAAGGGAGACTTGGGGGGTTTACGTTTTTAGCGCTGATGTCTGTGTGGTCTTTTAATTTTGATGTGGAGTGAGAGGGGATTAGGGGCAGGGCTTGGGTGTGAGGGTGGGTGGGGCTTGAGTGCGAGGGTTAGTGGGGCTTGGGTGCAAGGGTGGGTGGGGCTTGGGTGCGAGGGTGAGCGGGGCTTGGGTGCGAGGGTGGGCAGGCCCAGGGGCCCCAGAAAATTTTGTTGTGTGGGGCCCTGTGATTTCTAATGGCGGCCCTGCCTAGATCTAAACATGCCCTCCAGTTAGTGGAAGGGGCATCACAGTCCAGAACAAATCATTTCTCATTTCAAGGTGCATTTCATTTGACTAAACAGCACATTCCATGAAGTAATGGTACGGACATATTTCAGATCAGTATCATATCTGCATACACAGGAGAAGTGCGGAAGAACCCAACACCATTTATCCACCACCCTTAAAAAACAAGCCATTAAGTTCCTACTAGAAAAAATCCAGCACCAGATAAGCACTAATGAGACAGAAGGAAATAGAAACAATGGGCTGGGGGCCTGATTAATTTTCCAACTCAGAAGGTTTTAAAAAAGAAAAGAAATAACATCCAACTCTTGGAAGGGTTGGAAGTTATTTCTTTTCTTTTTGGCGATGGATTTGGACTTAGAGGGCATCTAAAGCTAACACAGGAGACTGTTCCAATAGACTGAGACAAATTAAAACATGAATGAGGGTGACACCCACACAACCAGAAATATTGACTTAAAGGGCACCAATCATAAGTAAAACCATTTATCAAGTTAGAATTGTTTGTATAGTGTAAATCATTCTGCAAAATCTCCCCTATCTCCACTGCAGTTCTAGCTGAAGCAGCCATCTTGGATTTCACTGACTCCTCCTACCTATATCTTCACAGCCAACTGTAGCTCTGAAATCTCGCACATGCTCAGTTGAAATTCCTTGCTTGCCTAATAAACCTTCTAAGCTATTTTGAAATCTGCCAAACTTCTGTGTTATTAGCTGCTGTTCAGCAGTGCTGCCACCTTCTGGATGTTGGTGTGTGCCCTTCATTTGCATAATGACATCACCAGCAGGGGATAAGATAGGACAATCTTGTGATACTTCTAGAGTTTACTAAAGCTAGGCATTCTGGGTAGAATACTCAGGGCAGTACTACAATCCGAGCATGCTCGTGAATTCATTTGCATGTTGTAGTCACAGTATGGTCTCCCTCAGTGGGAGAACCCATTTGACAAAGTATGGGATTATTTAAAAACTGCTGTTTTTTTATCAAAAAAACTGTATATGTAGTTTGATTAAACATGTTTAGGTTTTACTGGTCATGTTGTTAATATGTGTTTGATTTTGGTTGTGATTAGTGCCCTTTAACCATAAAATCTCAATTTGCCACCTGTGCTGTGGATGGATAGCATAGGAACGAACATGGGATCAGTAATCAATATCCCTATAAAGCTTCTGATCAGGAAATCCTCCACTTCACGATGGGGTGTTAAGAGTTAAAACAGTACATACTGTATACAAAGAGCACAAGAATATGAAGGTGTGGATAAGCATTCATAATGAAGGTTATAAATAGTAGTATGGTAGTTACGGGTGGTGTACAAAACACCTATAATGATTAGTAGTATCTAGGGTTGGCACCTTTTCTGGAAGACAATGATGGTCCTTTAAAGTTTTTATTAGTTTTTCAGTTCCTTCAAATACTGGCAAGATGGAAACCCTAGTAGATGCCATGTTGGTTGGTCTATTTCAAACAGATACCCTAATGCAGTGATCCCCAACCACTGACTCAAAAGAAACATAGCTCACCAATCCCCTTGGCTCTTGTCCCCAACGTCCTCAAACAGGTGCTTTTTTTTCCATTCCTCTCTTGAGTCCCTTTAGACTGCCTATCCACCTAGGGCAGGGGTCCTCAACTTTTTTTGCTTGTGAGCCACATTTAAATGTAAAAAAGAGTTGGAGAGCAACACAAGCATGAAATAGTCCATGTGGATGTCAAATAAGAGCTCTTATTGGCTTTTTGGTAGCCCCTATATGGACTGGCTGCTACAGGAGAGAATGTTTGGCAGTACATCTGTTTTTTATACAACCAAAACTTGCCTCTAAGCCAGTAATTCAAAAATAATCACCTGCTTTGAGGCCACTGGGAGCAACATCCAAGGGGTTGGAGAGCAACATGTTACTCACGAGCTACTGGTTGGGGATCACTGACCTAGGGGATAGCAAATACCCAATCACAGATCTAATTCAGTACCCCTAAGAACATTTTGAATGCTTGTGTTGCTCCCCAATTCTTTTTACATTTGAATGTGGCTCACGGGCAAAAAATATTGGGAACCCCTGTCCTCATGGGAGGAAAAATACAATAAATGTCAGTACCAGGTCCAGTAACCCACAGCGATCAGTTGCTGGGAAGAATTTATTTAATTTGACATCTATAATTAATTTTATTGGAAGCATTTTTTGTTCACCTGTTTGAAACCAAATATTCCTATCGGTTATTAGACCTTTATCTTGTGTTGGGTAGGCAATGTGTTTGCGGATAGAGTCTAAACTATAAGTATACTATAGGAACTGATTAGTGAGTTTAGTTACCCTTTAATAAAATTGCAGTGCAGTGGCAACTTTGTTCTGGGTACAAATACAAGCCAATGGATCTGCATTAAGAACAGCATTGAGTGAATGACGAGGCCCCTTATCCACAGTAACACTTGTCAGCTTTGCAGTGAAAAGGGTCAGTTAATTGAGTCATTTTGGAGAAGAAGCCATCGACCTGCTAGAGGATCGGCTATAAGGACACGTGCGGTGACGGTCGCTCCTTCACCAGTGACAAGGTTAATGCATTTGGTCTGTAGCTGTTATCGTTTGAATGAATAAGTATTCAGCATTCACACATGTCTAGACTCCAGATATTTATTGAGCAATATAGCTATCTGTTCCCCGAGGGGGGGGGTTATAAGCACCACAAACAATTGTGAATGGCACAAATTATTCAATTTTGGCTTCTTTCTGGTATTTTGCTTTGTGCATTTGTTATGGTGTGCCATAATTATCATGGATGTGGCTATAGAAAATGGGATAATTAGGTTTGGACGGATAATGCTAATGTCAGACCAGTTTCATCATCAGTGTATTTCAGTAGAGCAGCAACAGAAGCATCACATGACTTCAGTGGGAACAACCGAACTCTGTTAATACAAGTGTATTAATATTGGTTTCCATTGATGTCAAGAGAAGAAAACGTTCCTTAAAGGAAAACTATACCCCCCAAACAATGTAGGTCTCTATAAACAGATATTGCATAAAACTCATATGTAAAACCCTGCTTCATGTAAATAAACCATTTTCATAATAATATACTTTTTTAGTAGTATGTGCCATTGGGTAATCATAAATAGAAAATTGCCATTTTAAAAAATAAGGACAGCCTCCTGGGATCCTAGGATCCAACGGTGCACACAAACATACCAAACAAACTATAAAGTTGGGTCACATGAGCCAATTAACAGACAGAGTTGTGTCTTTTGCTTCAATACTTCTTCCCTTTACAGTTAGAGTTGAAATACTTCTGGTCAGGTGATCTCTGAGGCAGCACACAGACCATCACCCAATGGGGATTCAAGGCAAGAGATGTAAAAAGGAAATATTTACTTAAATATATATTCCAGTTTGATAAGATTCTTTAATATGTCACTTGATTTGATATAATAATATAAATAATCTGTTGCTCAAAAATTCATTTTCGGGGTATAGTTTTCCTTTAAGTGACATCCCTAGACCTCCTCAACTAAGACCAACCATGCTGCCTCTCAATTAGTTAAATGCTGAGAATACAGCCACCTGCCTCCATTCTAAAAATACATGTAACATATAATGCCTATAACAAACCATACACAGGATGATACTGAGTTCTAACTTGTCGTAGAAGAAATTATCACTGGAGAGCTGTTTCTTAGTGGTGCTTGAGTTTATTCAAGATGCATAAGCACTACATGTTTCGGACCACTGGGGTCCTTCTTCTGGTGCATGTTTCGGACCCCAGTGGTCCGAAACATGTAGTGCTTATGCATCTTGAATAAACTCAAGCACCACTAAGAAACAGCTCTCCAGTGATAATTTCTTCTACTACATGATACTACTTTTCTGGACCTGGCAAACCCAGATCGCTGTGATTGAGCTACACTACACAAGTTAACTCAAGGTTTGTGGCTTCCTACAATTTGCTTGTTGAGTTCTAACTTGGTCACTCTTGACAGGACAGCATCCAGCTCATTTGGCCAATTTACAAAGACAAAATGATGGCCTCCCGAATCAATATCTGAATAAAAAAAGCCAGGAAATTCAAGATATTATCAGAGAGTGAATATGGTCCATGCACAATTGTCCTCCATGTCATCTGATATTTGGACAAGGGATTAAGGCTGGGATTCCCAGCCTTTTGAACCTATGAGGAGTTGGGGAGCAACACTAGCATGAAAAATGTTGTTAGGGTGCCAAATAGCTGCGATTGGCCATTTGGTAGCCCCAATGTAGATTGTCAACCTACATTGAGGCTCTGTTTGTCAGTACACCTGGTTTTTATACAACCAAATCTTGCCTGCAAGCCTGGCCTTGAGGCCACTGGGAGCATTATACAAGGGGTTGCTCATGAGATACTGGTTGGGGATCACTGGGCTAAAGGAATAGATCTGCTTCATTTGTTCCACTACCTAGTTGGTGAAGAAACCTCGCTGGAAGGATGGATCTACCCATGTATCACAAGATTTAGGGTCCAGTCCTAGAGTGATGTCATTTGGTAGGCCACGCCCACCCTAATTATTAGTGCAAATGATGGAGATTTGCAATTTATCTAGCAAACATGTCATATGTCATACACCAGATAAATCAGGTCTTAAAGTTTCAATGCCCTGAGCAGAAAAGTTATTGTATGTTTCCTGCTCTGACTACTCTATATATACAGCATTTTGTAAAGTTACAATTTGAGATAGGTAGCACATTGCTCCCTTTCCCCCACATCTGCACAAAAACATATCCAAAATTGCTGCTTTTGCTACTATTATATACAAAATGTAAATTAAATTAACTTCCCCTTTAAAAGCCTTTTAGGCCTGGCGTTGTAGAGCCTATTCATCTCTATAACTTCAGTGAGATTATTTTCTGGATTCTTTAAACCACGTAAAAAAAATGTATTGGGATGGTGATATATCTGCTGCCCAGTAGAGGGCACCGCAGACATTATCTATGATGCAGTAGAAGTAATATCAATACATGAGTCAGTCTCCCATTCATGAAGAAAATTTTAAATAAAGACAAAAGTGCATTGGGATATTCTCCAACTTTCATCTCACTAGAAGCCCTGGATTGTAGAAATCGCTGAAGCACAATAGCTCATGGTGATCCAAGTTCTGTTGGATGTCCAAATTTCTCATTTTCTTGATCCACCACCTCCAGGAGCTCTCAGTAACGACACAGTTGGGAGGCTGCAGGCTGGACATTTGTGGTCAATGCTGTAACTTCTGAACTTTTTCCTGATACTGACACCCATCGTATCTTATTTTACCCTGATTCAAATAAACTCTTGCAAAAGAATCACATGCACACTCAGGCCCTTCCTCAATGATAACGCTAGGTGCTAAATGCTTAAGGAAGACGGCACCCCCAATACTTTGTGGAAAAGCAATTTCAAGCTAACACAGAGAGCAAGTGCAAGCCGGGGTCAAGCCCCTGGTACGTCTATTGCGTCAAATGGACTCTTGATACCACAGGCAATTCCTGCCCTCTGACCTGGCTGGGTTTGACCTTGACCATCGTCTGGCCTTCCTTTCTGTCCTGGTCAAAAAAGAATCCTTTAATTTTGGCCATACATAAGATCATATAGCACTTGAGTATTGAATAGCTCAGGGTTAAAATGAGGAAAGAAACTGACCCATCATTTTTTTCATCAAGTGATTTCTGAGCGGGTTCAGAGTCTTATTTAGTCAATAACTAGACTGAATTGAAGAGTGCCACCAAGAGGTCAAGCCTATATGCAATTTGTATATCTAAATCAGATAAAGCCCAGTGGTTTGTGGTAGAGTGGTCAGCAATGACAAGATCCCTGCAGCATGTCCCTGTCAGATCAGATCAGATATATGAAAGCTCAGTTATGACCTTCAGAAGCAAATCTCTGACCCACCTTATCCTGACCTGAAAGTAACCCACCCCCCCCCCACAACCCGCTGTTCTGTCACTACTTGCATACCTGCCAATACGCCTTTCTCTAACATCAAGGCGTACACGCGTGGGGCGTGCACAAGTATATAAAAATGTTCCCGAAATTTGTTCCGTCACCCACCGGCAAGTAGAGTTAGGTCATGTCCAAACCCTCCCAATGCATGAGTTTTTGGGCCAGTCCATGCATCACACAGGGGGAAATTTACTAGGGTCTGAATGGTAAATTCAAATTTTGTTTTGGTCGTAACTCAAAAATTCGAATTTAAAACCACCAACTCGAATTTTAATTTGAATGTGAGATTTATCACACCTTGACCCTGGAAACAGTTCTGATTCCACTATTCTCCACCTAAAACCTTCCGAGTTCACGTAGAAGACAATGGCAGAGGTCGCTTGAGCTATGTGAAGATGCTATTAGTAGTGATGAGTAGTGGTGTACCAGATCCAAAACCCACCCACCCTCCACCCGTGTGTGTCCCCTGAGCCCGGCTTATTGACCTGAACTGGCTCACGCCTAAAAAAGGAAGCCGGCAGAGTAAGGTAGTGGGCGGGAGAGCATGAAGAATAGCTCAACCCAGACCCGCCTGGGGGTGCGAGGTCAGTCCGAACCCACCCGACCCGCGGGTATCGGGCCAGCCCGCACATCACTAGTGATGAGCCAAATTTTTGTCAGACTTCGCTTTGAAAATGACACCCCCTAGACTTCAATGGGAGAAAAAAATTATGCACATCAAAAATTTACTAACAAACCCCCTTATTGTTACAGATATTGGTGCTTATGACATCTGAGCAGCTGAAGAAACCCCCTGTCATCCATCCCACCATGGCTCAGTGCCTCTCCCCTCCACACATACTGTACAAACACCCCCCACCTTGCCCCCTCTGTTGTACACATGTCCCCTTTGCTGTCCACCCCTAGTTCCAGCCCTAGATGCAAGTCCCATTATTAAAGGGATACTGTCATGGGAAAACATGTTTTTTTTTTCAAAATGCATCAGTTAATGGTGCTGCTCCAGTAGAATTCTGCACGGAAATCTCAAAAGAGCAAACAGATTTTTTTTTATATTCAGTTTTGAAATCTGACATGGGGCTAGACATTTTCTCAATTTCCCAGCTGCCCCTGGTCATGTGACTTGTGCCAGCACTTTGAGAACAGTAAAGAGTGACTGAAATCAGAGCACATGACTTGGGGCAGCTGGGAAATTGACAATATGATTAGCCCCATGTCAGATTTCAAAATGAAATATAATAAAATCTGTTTGCTCTTTTGAGAAATGGATTTCAGTTCAGAAGTTTGCTGGAGCAGCACTATGCATTTTGATGCATGCAAAAAAATTTTTTTTCCCATGACAGTATCCCTTTAATAACAACAATACACTCAATGTTGTGTCCATTTTGGAGCTTTTTCTTCTATTTATAAATGGGCCTTAAAAATACACAAAGACAAGCTTGCCAAATTTTAAAAAAAAAATCAGATATGACCCATCAGGAAATGCTGCTATAGCTACAATTCAGTTGATACTTTATTCAAAGTTCTGTTGCCCTTGGGCAGAATATTAAAATAAAACTCAATGCGAAATGTTGAATTCTGGGAGAAAAATCAATGCGAGCTGCTGGTAAATTGCATGTGCTCCGACTTACAGCGGGGTCAGTTGGTTTGTAATAGCTTGCACGCCATAAAAATGGACAAATCATTCAAATAATAACAGGATACAGAGAGGAATGTAACACAGACAGGATATTGCCGATCAATAGAAATGACAAGTCGCTCTCTCGTTTCCGTAGCACTGGCAGAAAAATGTCAGATAAATGACTTTGGCATCTATGGGAAATATCTCTGGGCTGAAATTGCGTTAAAGGAAAACTATACCCCCCGAACAATGTAGGTCTCTATAAAAAGATATTGCATAAAACAACTCATATGTAAAACCCTGCTTCATGTAAATAAACCATTTTCATAATAATACACTTTTTTAGTAGCATGTGCCATTGGGTAATCATAAATAGAAAATAGCCATTTTAAAATATAAGGACAGCCTCCTGGGATCCTAGGATCCAACGGTGCACACAAACATACCAAACAAACTATAAAGTTAGGTCACACGAGCCAATTAACAGACAGAGTTGTGTCTTTTGCTTCAACACTGAGGCAGCACACAGACCATCATGAAATGGTGGTTCAAGGCAAGAGATATAAAAGGGTAATATTTACTTAAATATATATTCCAGGTAGGTAAGATTCTTTAATATGTCACTTGATTTCATATAAACTATCTGTTGCTCAAAAATTAATTTTCGGGGTATAGTTTTCCTTTAAGGTTAGGGTTAGAAGAAGATTTTGCCCCAGACTAGTGCATTAAGTGCCATTCCAAGGTTTGTCTTTAGAACCATTGGGGGGTGACCAATGATTTCCCCTGGTGCTCACACTCTGGCCTTCAAAGAGAGCTACTGAGTTGAACGTGGTAATAGCAGTCTAAAACTGCTACTATGGAAAAAAAAAACACTAAAAATACAAAATTAATATTAACTTCAAAAAGGCCACAGAGGTGTGCTTCAATACATGTTTTATGGTTAAGATGCCCTTTAAACGGGTGCTTCACCTATAATTTAACGTTTCATATATGATGGAATGGATAACTATAAAAAACTTTTCAGCTGGTCTCGCTTTTTCTTTTTTTAATTTTCAATTATTGGCCTTTATCGCCTGACTCTTTCCAGCTTTCGCATGGGGGGTCGCAGACCCTTTGTAAAAAACTAATTCTCTGTAAGGCTCCAAATGTATTGTTATTGCTACTCATCTTTCTATTCAGGGCTCAGGGCCTTTCCTATTCATATTCCAGTCTCTTTTTCAAATCAGTGCAGGGTCGCTAGGGGAATTTGGACCCCAGCAACCAGATGGCTGACACTGCAAACTGGAGAGCTGCTGAATAAAAAGTAAAAACCACAAATAATAAAAAATGAAAACCAATTGCAAATTGTCTCAGAATATCCCTCTGTACGTCATACAAATTCAGCTTAAAGGTGAACAACCCCTTTGAGCAAATTTATTGTCCCTGTTATACCTCCGCACCGTTTAATTATTTGAGTTGCACCACCTGTTGGTTTAGCCAATGGTTTACATAAATTGTTTTGAGGAATGTCTCTACTAGCTTACCGTACTTGACCATGTGACCATGCGTAAACCAGGAAATGATCAGTCTGGCGGCCATCTTTCTAATGTTGACAACAAGAGAACCTGCAGTAATCCTACCCCCATCCAGCCTTGAGATAAGCCTCGTAGGTAGGTATTACGTATCCCCAGCTGTGGTTTACCAATATAAATAGTTATTTCCCCATTTTGTACTTCCTGGAAGTTTATAAGTGGTTATGAGCAGAAGCCTCATGGTACTGTTTCATCCGTAATTGGCCAGACATCTAGGCTTTCCTCTTTCACACATGCCTCTCTTCTTTTATGCATTTATTTAATGCATGCTATGCGGTGTTTTAATGTATGGATTGTGACATGGAAGGCTATTTATTAGAGCTGTTATTAATCTGCTTGGGTTTTACCCGGAGAGCCAGGTTTTCAGAAGGACTGCCCAGGTCAAAACCGTCTGTCTGGTTTTCCAAAAAAGGAAAACCTGTCAGGATCTCCCCTGATTGACATTTACTAGATAGATAAAATAAATAGATGGATAAAATAGATAATAGACAGACAGATAAAATAGATGGATAAGATAAACAGATAGATAGATAGAGAGAGAGAGAGAGAGAGAGAGAGAGAGAGAGAGAGAGAGAGAG
>CM044434.1:158953990-158979192 GCA_024363595.1 Xenopus borealis
GGGTGTGACCATATAAAGGCACAAGGCTGCAGGCTGAATTATACAGGGAACTCTGAGTATTATATTAAAAAATATTTATTTTTTCATTGTAACAATAAAGTAGTTTGTACTTAAATCCAACCTGAGATATAATTACTCCTTAGTAGAAGCAAAACCAGCCTATTGGGTTTATTTAATGTTTATATGATTTTCTAGTAGTCTTAACGTGGGAAGATCCAAATTATGGAAAGACCCATTATCCAGAAAGCCTCATGTCCCAAGCATTCTAGATACTAGGTCCTATACCTGTATACAGCTTATAGTTTATAGCACACAGTTTATAGTATATATTATACAGCTTGTAGTTTATAGTATATAGTTCATAGTCTACAGGTTATACAGGTACGGAATGTGTTATCCAGAAACCATTAACCACAAATTACAGAATGGCTTTCTCCCATAGGCTCTATTTTATCCAAATAATCCCAATTTTTTTAAATGATTTCATTTTCTTTGTAATAATAAAACAGTAGCTTGTTTTTTATCCCAAATGAGAAATAATTAATAGTGATGGGCGGATCTATCCCGATTTTGACGCGCATTGCGCCGTTTTTGACACACGTCACATCATTTTCTGCGCGTTGCGTCATTCTCAACGCACGTCTCGTTTTTATTTACGCCAGCAAATTTTCGGCAGGCAAATTTTCGGCAGGCAAATTTTAGCTGGCGTTTTGCGAATTTATTTGCCGCAAATTCTCGCCTGTCGAATACATTCGCCCATCATTAAAAATTAATCCAAAATTAGCCTATTGGGTCTATTTGATTTTTTTCATCATTTTCTAGTAGACTTAAGGTTTGAAGTTCCAAAGTACTTTATCAGATACAGGGTATGGTTAACAGTGTTTTATATAGTGAATAAAGTACCCCCTCTTGTAAAATATAAGGATATTATAAGTTACCGAGGAGTTTCATGACCATATAAAAACACGAGGCCGAAGGCTTTTATACAGGTCATGGAACTCCGAGGTAACTTCTAATATCCTCATATTTTGCAACTGGGGGTACTTTATTTATTATAATACACAAGTTTCAGTGAGTCATGTGACAGAAATGACATCAGAACTCTCCGTTTATAACTGATGACATCAGAACTCACCGTTTATAAGGATATAATTTACAAGATATTTACGGCTTTTGTGTATTATAATAAGCATAAACCGTAGAAGATGAATATAGAGTCCAATAAATAATAAGCTTTTGCCTTCCAGGTTTTCCTCATTGTGACCTCCTACAGATTTAATGAATTTACCGCAGTAAATGTTGGCGAATTCTCTGTATTTTTTACATACAGTACCTGTATAGAAGAATCTGGCTGGTTCAAAGGAATCCAGCTGATATGTTTTCTATCTTTAGAGTCTTGTTGAATTATGCAAGTGGAATCCCAATGGGTCACCCACTCAAACAGCTGCCAAGTGCTACCACCGCATCTGATGTCACTATTGCCTTCATTCAGCGAGTGTGACCTTTACTCCACCCCGGGAGCACTAAAATAGAATGAAAATGATCCAGACAAATATTGCTCGTGAAAACATGAAGCTAGCGGCTGACCATCCAGAAATAATGTAATTGTACAGTTGATTTAATTCCCTTTTTCTTAAGCAATAAGCAGCAACAGGAAATAAGTTGCAACAGGTCACATGCCGTGACTTTTTTCGGCCGTAACTCTTTCATCTGATCTTAAAAATGAATGGTGTACAATTATGACATAATAATAATCACTAGGGTCTCTGAAATAAATACCAGCGTGACAACAAATAAAACATCATATTGCTATGGTCTGGAAAAAAAAAGTGAAATATTTTTCTACCAATCCATTCTCACACTCGTCCGACAAGTCAACCCATCACCGGCACTGGATTCCAACCAGTCTTGGATCAATGCATCATCCACAAACAGCTTAACCCTAAAGGGAGAAGCTCAACCACCTGTACCAAGGCAGCTATTGGAAAGTAGTAAGACAAGGAAGACATTTTCTGCAGCTGTGAATAAACCCATTGTGACGTCTCCACCCCTTACCTTCACGTTAGTCCGGAGAGCACAGTAACATGCAAAAAACATTGCAGTAATCAGAGAGCAGCATATGGATGCAGAGTCAGGGTCCCCTTTCAGCGAGAGGCTCACAAACCATTGGAAGTATGTGCTAGCACCGAAGAGTCTCTATCAATTGCATTGATCTCGGCTTTCCTGACTACAAGACAACAAGAAGAAGAAACGGATGGAAAAAAAAAAAAAAATCCTGAGCCTTTCAATGAAAGCTTGAACTCTTTTCTCAGGCTACGAAACTACATATTTCGCCCAGCATTATCAATTAGCAGGGAATTCTAGATGATAAACTCCAGTGTCTCCGTCTCTCTCCTCATTCTTTTTTTTTTTTTTTTTTTTTTTTTTTTTTTTTTTCACAGCCTACAGTTTATTTAAAGGAATTAACTGGGGTGGAAAAGGGGGGATGTTCAGTCACATTATCAAGGTGAGAAGAGAGAAAGTGCCTGTATGGTTTCGGGGGGTCTCGGTTGTGTTTTTAATTCGCTTTGATGTTTGCCTGGTAAATATTTTACAGACCTAATGAATTTTACATTTAGTAAAGGGAAAGGCATCCATATTCCCCCTTTTCTTGCTCTCTCTCTATCTGTGCTTAAGATTTCTTTCAAACACTGCAATGCCCCCCTCCTTAAAGCAACAATCCCCCCCCCTCTAACAATGGTTTTAAAACTAATAGGCTACAGAATATTCTGTATATATATATATTTGCAGACAGTATAATCCACGGAGTCTCTGCCTTTCTCCAGCCACTTTTACTTTTCCTCTTTATTTTGAGAGTTCTTTCAAGAGTGACAAGCTTTTTGTTAGATGAATGAAAGTGTTGAGCATTGATTTTTTTTTGGGAACAAATGGCCTGACCTTTTTCCAAGTACGGTAACTGGCGATGGTTGATATAAAAGTAAAATGCTCACATCCGAGCTGTAAGCAATCCGTTTTCCCAGACCCAAAGGAGATGGATAATGACTTAAAGATGTTTATTCTGTCTGCATCTCTTTCATCCTCAAATGGATTTAAAGAAAGCTCCAAAGATTAGGCGTGAATACCAGTACATTCATTCATCTGGAAACTCTTCTTACTTTGTTTTGAAATTCTTACACTTAAGTGATATCTTTGGTATTTAAAGGTAAACAAAATAATAAGCTTAATTAAAATTCAGTTAATAAAAGGAATTTACAAGTCAAAGAAGATATGACAAAAAGTAGGGTGCCTTGGGTGTTTATGATTGGATGGAGTGGTAGGGTTTTAGTGCTTCCATAATAGATTTGTTTGGGCAATAAGCATTTGATTGAGACTTATTGGACCAAACCAGGGCATTTGAAAGGAAGAGGAGGGGAAATATGTTCACTCTCACTCTGGCAAAGTCTCATGTACAAATAGAGAAGAGACAGCAGAGTATGGCATGATCTGTTTGGAACGTATCCAACTGAAAGATGAGCTGTAGAAACTACCTCTCAAGATGGTCAATGAAAGAGAAGACTAAAAAGGCCACTTATCCCTATTAAAAATTGCAAATTGCAAAGACTGCAATAAAAGGCTGGACTGGCGATAAAAAAAAGGTTGTCAAAAAAGGACTACATGAACATTGCTATTATATAGAAGCAGGGCCAGAACTAGGGGTAGGCAGAAAAGGTGATTGGGTAGGGTGCTGGGAAGGTACCTGTTAAAGGGGCTTCTGCCTACCCCTAGCCCATGTTTGCACCCCTCTGCCACTCTTCCCTCTGTCACTCTCTCATCCCTCCCTTCTGCCACTCTCTCAGCTCCCTCCCCAGTCACTCTTTCCTTCCTTCCCTGGCCTCCCCTCTGTCACTGTCTGCCCTCCTTCCCCTGTTATATCAGATGCGCACACAGATTTGAAGTCGCGAATGCACACATGGGGGGGGAGCTTGGTTGCATGGGGACCGTGATGGCCAGCCGGGTTGCCTAGGGCACCCTGTTGGCTTGGCCCAGCCCTGTATAGAAGGCACAGTTAGGCAACAAGACAAGGCTTAGGATATGGCACAGGTTCAATGAACAAGCAAGCAGGACTACTGCAATGCAGGTAAACTCCAAAGTTCAGCACTAAAGTATTTAACAAAGTATAGGTCCAACAATAAGGCAACATAATAGTAGGCAAAGGATTGGTCAAATTTGTAAATACTCAAATTAGCAGGAACTACGAAGGTGACTAAAAAAGAAGACCAAGTCAGTTCTAAGAACCCGCAGAAACATATCCAGAAGTCCTTTAACCTATGGTCTGTTTCAGAACAATGGTCAGCACTCCAGCCAACAGTGATGAAACCCTATGCCTTGTGATACATTAGAATTATTTCTGTATAAAGACGCATTTCATGAGAAGACCATTTACCAGGGCTTGAACCTGACCAAGAGACTCATTTAGTATTTAATGGCCACCAAATAAAACAGTCACATTTCTAATGATTAGAGGCAATAATCACATTAAAAATTCAGCTCTGGCTGGGGAGGGAGGGGAATTGCTGACCTAAATATCACTCAGCACCAGATGAACAGTTCCTGTATTATTCCAAGAAGAGCTGCTTTGGGCACATTGTACAACCAGCCATAATTCTGTGTTTCATGAGTAAGAGTACTGGCAGCCACAGCAGAACATACTCTATTCTACTTGATCATCATCTAACGGAGTTCACAATATTCATATTATAAGGGGCAGTTCACCTACAAAAATGTTGTTTCCAACTAGAACTCCACAAACTTTTTTTATTTGCTTCTTAAATTTAAGAAAATATATTTATATTGCTGGGCTGTTGAGTTAGGTTTTGGAGGCACAAAAACACAGATATTTTTCAAAACAGAACCTTCTGAAGTCTGGCAAAAAACAGCCCTTATTAAGCAACCCCCCAAAAACATTTTCAAGCTTGTGTGGCTCCCCAACACTTTTATAACTGAATGTGACTCATAGTAAAATACCATTTTGGGATAGTTGAGATATTAGCAGAACTTTCACACACACACACACTTCAATAAGGTGATTATTCCTCAGAGTCAGATTAGCCAAGGGTACATCCATTCCTTACAACCCTCCTTCTGTTGCAATGTGCCTGCCTGGAACACCAGTGTAAGGCCGGAAGCAGCTGCTAATCCTAATCCCTACCACCTTGATGTTCCTGCACTAAAAGCATCACAGGGGAAGCTTTGTAGGAAGACCTCTTCCTGCTACCACTCCTTGTTGGAACACACACTGTTCATACTAAATATTCCTAACTGCCTTTCTCTCTCTAGAGAGACTATTACAGTACAACCCTGCACTTACTAATCTGCGTCATTGTAGGTTGTAGGTACAGTAGGTTGTAGGTCCCGTTAGGGCACGTGACTTACTGGGGTCTTCTTGCTCCCAGGCTCAATGAACAACCAGCTTGATGAGTACCAGCAGCCAAAGAGGAAGAGGGCCACTCCCTATAAATGCTAGAAGTGTGGAAAGAAGTGGTCATTACACTCCTGGCTATAGCTATTGGTTCATAACACAAATTGTAACATAGGCTTTTGCTTGGAGCAAGAGATAGGGGACTTAACTCCTCAGGTGCCAAATAGAAAATCTATGGGTGCCTACATCTCCATCACTGTTTTGAATAATTTTCCAAGCTAAATATACTATAGCGTATCTGGCTAAGGACCTCTTAAAGACAAAAATACAGTATCTTTAGCGCTTTCATTGTTCGTATAGAGATTCACCCATTCAAATATTTATTTGGATGCAATCAGTAGTGATGAGCAAATTTTTTTGCCATGTTTCACTGTGAAAAAGAAACCCATAGGGGCAGATTTACTAAATTCACATGAATGATTAAAAATTCGATCGAATTTTCAAAAAGATGAACATTTTTGAATATTTTCGACCATCGAATTTTGAAAATTCAATTGAATAATTTGAATAAAATTCTATTCGAATGTTCAAATATTCATCAGTTGAATTACTTGCCCTTTAAATTTTTATTTGACTGCCTAGTTCACCAGATTAAACCTACCGAATGGCTATTAAACCCTATGGGAAGCTCCCATATGGTTTCTTTGAGATTTGTAGATCGAATAAAAAAATTCAATCGAATGGTTAAAATCGTTCGAATTGTTCGAAAAGAAACCTTCAAATTCAATATTCGAATTCAAAGGTTTCAAATTCGATCAAAATTCACCCTCGAATTCGACCAATAGTAACTCTGCCCCATTAAGTCCACTGGGTGAAGAAAATTGTTGCATGGCAAAAAAGGTTCTCGTCAATAGATTTTAATGCATTTGGCAAGTCGCTGTTTCATGAATTTTTGGCAAACCGTAACAGGTCAGATTCGCCCATCATTAACAATCAGTTTGAATGTATAAAAATATTTCTTTATATGTTTGAAGCATCATTTTTTGCTGTTGCTATCACAGTTAGCCTGATTGTTGATGGTGGCTGATTTATTAACATTTACATTTTTTTTAAAACTTCAGTTCCAGAATATTTTTCCCCTTAATCTTGATAAACAGAACAAGTCCTTCTCTTCCATTAATTTGTAAAAATTTGCTTAAAAAACTTGAATGTTAAAAATTGCTTTCATTGACTTTATTGAAGCTCATTACCATCCCCTGGGTTTAGCCAAAATGAATCCTGTGGCCCCTCAAACGGTAAAAAAAGTTACATTTTTAAGTTACCACTTTTAAAGGGCAAGGAAAGTGTAAAACAGAATAAGGGTAGAAATTGTGTACTTTGTATACTAAACATAAACATGAACTTACTGCACCACAAGCCTAATCAAACAAATGATTTATGCTTTCAAAGTTGGCCACAGGGGGCTGTCATCTTGTAACTTTGTTATACATCTTTGTCTGACACTGGCACTGCACATGCTCAGTATGGTCTGCTTGAGTTCTGCATGGCTGGTAAGTAAGGCAGGGGCTCCCCCTGCTGTTCATAAGTGATTGTTTCCCTACCAGAAGCACTAAATGATTGAGAATTTCACTGCATACAGTTAGGTTTCTTATAAAAACGGTACACATTTCAAAATTAAAGTATATTGGAGATAGATTTATTTTTCATTAAAGCAAGTAAAAATGGGATTTTATTTCTTTGCCTTTCCTTGCCCTTTAAAGACAATCCCTCTTTAAAAATTTAAATTTTACAGCTTTCTGGCATACAGGATATGATGTCACTGACATAAGATTGAGGAGAATATAGCTTCATCTTATTAGTTTGGCAGGTCTAAGCTAGTGAAGGAAACTCTGGTGAAAGAGGTAATATTTTGTAAAATTGCAAAGCAACGATCATTCACCTGAGCAAAAATGTTTTTTTTAAACAAGCTATGAGCCCTGATTCATCACCATTAGTGATGGCTTCAAAAATTTGCCAAATGCACTGAAGTCTATGGGTGACAAATTTTTTTGACATGCACAATTGTTTTCACCTGTTCGAGTCTATGGTAGTTATTCATCAAAATCTGAAATGATCTCACTATTTTCTGAAAACCACTTCAACCAGTTCTGCACTGACTTTTCCCCCATATTTATCAAGAAATTTTTTCGAAAAAAAAATCAGAATCACCTGATTTTCGATTTAATTCCAGAAACTGCAACTTCCAAAGCAGATCAGGATTTCTTCATAATTTCAACAGGACTTCTGCCATTGACTTCTATATGAACTCAGCAGATCTGAGATGGAGTACTTTTGTATTCTGACTTTTAAGACCATTGGGATTTAATAAATCTCAGTTTGAGTTTTATTTATTTTTTTGCTTGAAAAATTTTAAAAATACCTTACATTGACATTATTGAAGTTTAATAGTTACAACTTTCAAAAATATCTTACATTGACTTTATTGAAACTCATCATCATCCCCTGGGTTCAGCCAAAATTAATCCTGTGACTTTAATGAGCTGGAAACCCGAAGATTTGAACAAGGAGGGTTCATATAGGTCATAGATATATGTCTTCATTAGAGATGTTGGTGCAAATGCTTGAAGTGGCCACTTATTATTACAAATGTCCAAGGAAGCAAAATAAAGACAAAAGAGATCCTCTAATGTCCTAGACATGAGTCCATCCTAAAACAAATGTGGCAGGCCCCTATAATGGGGGAAAATGCCAAATGTTTAATAGTTACTTTTAAAGGCAATCCCTCTTTAAAGCTTAAAATTTTACATCTCTCTGGCATACAGGATATGATGTCACTGACATAAGATTGAGGAGGATGTAGCTTCATCTACAATTTGAATTTTGGGCTACTTCGACTATCGAATAGCCCAAAATTTGTTTCGAATTGGAAAAAATGCTAAAATTTTAATTTTGAAGTACTGTCTCTTTAAAAAAAATTTAATTTGACTATTCACCACCTTAAAGCTGCCGAATTGCCGAATGGGGGACCTCCTGGAAGCTTTCCTGAAAATTTTTCTAAGTCCTGGAAAAATCCTTTGAAAATCATTCGAATTTGATTGAAAACGGACCTAATCAATCGAAATAGGTCCATTTTCTATTGAAAATGCCCCCCCCCCCAAAAAAAGATTTGAATTTTTTTAATTCGTAATTTGACCAATAGTAAATCTGCCCCTTTATGTTGTGACATTTTTGGGGTGTTTTTGCAAAAATATTCACCAATGATTAAATGTGGAATTTCAACATAAATCCAAATCTAGGGATTAACTTTGCTCATCAATACTTGCAAGAATATTTTCTGATTGCGATAAGACTTTGGGATAACTATGGCTTCACATGGATCTCTCTTCATTGGGATTTGGTTCCAGTATGGGTATGGGCTCCGTTATCCATAAACCCATTATCCAGAAAGCTCTGAATTATGGAAAGGCTACCTCCCATAGACTCCATTATAAATAAATAATCCAATTTTTTTTAATGATTTCCTTTTTTTCCTGTAATAATAAAACAGTAGCTTGTACGTGATCCCAACTAAGATATAATGAATCCTTATTGGAAGCAAATCCAGCCAGTTGGGTTTATTTAATGTTTATATGATTTTCTAGTAGACTTAAGGTTTGAAGATCCAAATTATGGAAAGATACTTTTTCCAGAAAACCCCATGTCCCACACATTTTTTATTACAGTAACCCCAATACCTGTATCACATTCAGTACAACTCAATAAGAAGACTGAACATGAGGGAGACACAGTCAGTCTATAAACCAATCAGTGAAGCATGTCATGGGCCCTTTAACTCCCACCATAGTTAAAATTGGACTAATTTCACTCATCAACAAAACAACCCACCATTTTATTGATTGTGTTTTTGACCTTTGCACTAAATGAATCAGTATCTTCTGAGTCATCACTATTTGATTCTAATAATAAGCTTCTTTGTTAACCTTGTAATGAGAGAGGGGAGGGCTGGATCCATGCCCAGTGATAATTATCTCTGTATTAGTCACCCCAGCAACTCCATTTCTTGACTGATGTAGCCATTTTTATTACCTGGGTACATGACATGTAAGGTGTCTGAACCAGCCATGTTAAATGACTTTCAGCCCTTTTAAACACAAGCCATGAACTCCGATTCATCACCATTAGTGATGGCTTGGCAAAAAATTAGCAAAATGCACTGAAGTAAATGGGTGAAAATTTTTCTTTACATGCAACAATTTTTTTCACCTGTTGGAGTCTATGGGAGTTATTCATCAAAATCTGAAATGTTTTCTCTATTTTCTGAAAACCACTCCAACCATTTCCACAATGACTTTACCTATTTATCTAGAAATTTTCATTGAAAATTTCTTGTGCGGGAAAGGACCTACTAAAATCTTTTTTTAAAAATTGTGAATCTTTCAGATTTGCTGCCAAAATGGCAACTTTTTTTTGGATGTAATGCACGAAACCTGCAACTTTTTCAGATTTACCGGTCAAAACCTAAACATCTTCGGGTTATTCAATGAAATCCAAACGCAGATCAGGATATCTTCAAAATTTCAACAGGGCTTCTGCCATTGACGTCTACATGAACTCAGAAGGTCTTACTTTTAATAATATTGGGGTTTAATAAATATCAAAAAGTTCTAGTTTTGTTTTCTATCAAACATGGTGTTTTTCCAACCCAAAAAATAGGGCTTTAATAAATAACCGTCGTTTTTCGCGGCAAAACTTAGTGAATATTTTCACTCATCAATAATCACCATCAGTGTCTTGACCAAAGTGAAAGAATTAAAGTAGACAGCTATAAAGCACATACATTCTTGTTTCTAGCAATGTTACATCTTTTACTTGACCTTCAATCACAGTCAACTGGCTGTAGTATATTGTTTGGTCAGCCGCAATTATCTTTGTGTTGATAGGGGTCACAAAATCACAAATGCGACTGCAATTCACAACTAAACAGTACGTGACCCAAGATTCATGGATCTGATTAACAAAGCACATGTTTTAGTCATACCTTTGCTAATCTGTACAGAAAGTATTGGCGCCTTGCTGCTTGGCATATAGTAGTTTCGAATCTTGTGATTAGTGATGGGCGAATCTCCCGAGATTCACTTCGCCGAAAAATTCACAAATTTCCAGAGAATTTCCAGAGAAATTCGCGAATTTCCAGAGAATTTCCAGAGAAATTCGTGAATCGGCGAAAAATTCCCGAAATGAGTCGCGGGACGCTTTTGACGTGCGTCGCGTCAACTTTGGCGCGTCGATTCGTTTCCGACGTGCGTCGAATAATTTTCGGCGCGCGTCGCGTCATGTCAAAAGCAACGCGCGACTCGTTTTTTCGGGTGAATTTTCGCCAACCGAAATTTCTCTGGTGATTAGCGAATTTATTCACCAGCGGCGAATCGTGGGAATTCGCCACGAATTCGCCCCTGGCAAATAAATTCGCCCATCACTACTTGTGATTTTTTTTTTTTTTGCTGTGACGCAGTCGCAGTAATTTTCAAAATTCAAGGATTTTGAACGCGAATGTCAATAATTATTCATGAATAAAAACAAAACTCAAGTGAAGAAAATGAACAGGAGGTGTATTTTCAAAATTCATGTTTTGGAATAATGTTTGTGATTTTTCAGGCATATTTTAAGTCAATATTACAATGTGATTTTAGTGAGACTGAGTTTTGTTTTTTTGTAAATATGCTGACAAATGAATTCAATTAATTTGAGTTTTTTATTTACGTTAAAAAATATGAATTTTATTAACTGCCCGACACATCAAGTAAAAAACTGCCCTACAAAAGTAATGATCCAGATCTTTAAAGTTGTCTCCAGCAGCTCCCATCTTGGAACTTGTTAGACCATCTTCTCTCAGTGCTCTGGGCTGCTGTTGAGAAACCAGTATAAATAAATTATAATACTGAATGTACTGGTTTCTCTGGTCCGATAATGGCAATCTGAATTACCTGCTAATAAGACAACTTAAATATTGAAGATTGAGTATGGAGAGCTACTGGAGCATCTTTGGAGGCACAGATCTTCCCTGCTAAAGAGTTTTGGGTTCCTTGAGATGTTACAGAACCCCAAAACATAAGGTCCAGCATTTCCAGTCTCAAGCATTAGGTTACCTAATATTAGTTACCACCCCATGCACAAAGCAAATAATTTTGTGCCAATATTGTGCAAATGAAAGACATGTCATAAAAGGCCGACACCAGTAGGACATGCCACCATAGGATTCAAAACACGTTCCTCTCTTTCTTTTCTAAGAAACGTCTTTGCCACAATGTCCTCCTCAAGCTACTTCCAATCTAAATGGAAATTAATAATTTTTAAAATTAATTATAGAGCAAATTCAAGCATTACTCACTGCAGAAAGGAGCACGGGTAGTCCACAGGCAATATGAAAAGCACCTGATGAAAGCGAATTAAGTTATAATCAAGTTGCAGACTAAGGGATATACGTTTCTATCTATAACACTGATCCTCTGTGACCAGGCAATGCCCACGCAATAGTGACACATGGAGAGAGCCTAACATTGGCCTCATAATATCCTGCAGGTAAAGTGTGGCTTCTATCATTAAGACAGAAACACCTCTAGAACGAAAGGAAAAACCCTGAAACTGAATTAGATTTCATAATCTATCACATACAAAAAGTCCATAAATTGTACTGTTCTGTTTTTTTTACAATCTGCTTTATTAGTGTACTCTAGTACCTTAAGATTTGTTCCTTCTGGAAACAGATCCTTAAAGGGCAAGGAAAGGTAAAGAAATAAAATCCCATTTTTACTTTCTTTAATGAAAAAGACATCTATCTCCAATATACTTTAATTTAAAAATCTGTACTGTTTTTATACGAAACCTGACTGCATGCAGTGAAATTCTCCCTTCATTTAGTGCTGTGGATAGGAATTGCCAGACAGTCCCTAACTTCTGGCAGGGAAACAATCATACTTATGAACAGCAGGGGGAGCCCCTGCCTTACTTACCAGCCATGCAGAACTCAAGCAGCTTTGTTTTTTGATCATTTATGACGATCCCTAAGAAGCCCAGACCACACTGAGCATGTGTATGTAGTCTAGTCTTGCAAAGATGTATAACAAAGTTACAAGATGACAGCCCCCTGTGGCCAACTTTGAAAGCATAAATCATTTGTTTGATTAGGCTTGTGGTGCAGTAAGTTCATGTTTATGTTTAGTATACAAAATAAAGCATTTCTACCCTTATTCTATTTTACACTTTCCTTGCCCTTTAATGCTACAAGGTTGGCTAGAGTGTTCCCCAACACCAATCCAATGTCTAATGTCCAACAGCCAGGCAACATGTCAGCATGAGTCGTTTCAAGTAGTAAAGATTGTTAGGACCAGTGTTGGACTGGCCCACTGAGATACCAGGAAAACTTCTGGTGGGCCCAGGTGTCAGTGGGTCGTCTTGCTTCTAACAAATTGGTCAGTTTCATGGTCATTGCCTATTTCTTTTTGATTATAAAGAGACAACTTCGTGAGAACAGAGCATACCGTAGTATGTAGCAAACTATTACATTCACAGTCACTATCTTTCTATCATTCGAGGGGCAAAATGTTTGCAAATGCAAAATTTTACACTTTGCGAACATTTATTCATATTGCAATTGAATTGCACATGATTTTTGCACCAGCAACTATGATTACAGTCCCCCTATGCACTAATCCCCATTGCTCTGGATGATGAAATTTGATGATGAAATTTGCGAATAAAGGGCAGAGTATGGGGGGCGATGAACGGCAGTGGGTCTAGGGGCCCCCGCTATGTAAATCCGGCCCTGCCAAACTGTGCAGCTGGTCTCCCAAAGCAGTGTTATAACAACTGCTCTTGTTATAGAACAATTTTAAAGGTGCTAATTAATGGATATACCAGGAATTATAGGAGACCAACTTTTGTAAAAAGTTTTTTCATACGACTGCAACTTTATTACTGTCATGGGAAAAAACATTTCAAAACGCATCAGTTAGTAGTGCTTCTCCAGCTGAATTCTGCACTGAAATCTGTTTTTCAAGAGCAAACACATTTTTTTTATATTTAATTCTGAAATCTGATAAGGGGCTAGACATATTGACAGTTTCCCAGCTGCCCTCAGTCATGTGACTTGTGCTCTGATAAACTTCAGTCACTCTTTACTGCTGTACTGCAAGTTGGAGTGATATCACCCCCTCCCTTTCCCCCACCCAGCAGCCTAACAACAGAACAATGGGAAGGTAACCAGATAACAGCTCCCTAACACAAGATAACAGCTGCCTGGTAGATCTAAGAACAACACTCAATAGTAAAATCCAGGTCCCACTGAGACACATTCAGTTACATTGAGTAGGAGAAACAACAGCCTGCCAGAGAGCAGTTCCCTCCTAAAGTGCTGGCTCTTTCTGAAAGCACACGACCAGGCAAAATGACCTAAACACCAATATTACAACTAAATACACTTGCTGGTTCAGGAATGACATTTTATATTGTAGAGTGAATTATTTGCAGTGTAATTTAGAAATAAAAAATACATCATAAAACACATGACAAAGGGAATGACCTGCCATAATATACACAAGTGCTGTCCAAAATTGTCCATGTTCTGGGCCAGTGATCTGCTATAGTATATCATGTTCAAAAGCTGGATTATTATTATTATTATTATTATTATTAAACATGTCATACAAAGGTTCTGTGGAGACATTGGGCACATTACGGGGCATAACATATTCTTGATGGGCAGGTTGGACACCACTTGGCAGCCCTGGTATATGCCATGCCTTCACTAAAAAAGCAGGTTCTAAATTAGCCTGTGTAGCTCATATTTCTACCATTTTGCACACAGTTTCTAGGCCTAAAGTGTCATTATGTAAATACAAATGATTTGGATTGTTTCATAACTGGGCTCAGAACCAACGAGAGTTAAAACAGCTGCCCAGTCCCAGGCTCTCCAAGGAAAAGAGCAGCTTGTTGCTTTGTGCAGCTGCAGGTAGATAACAAACCCATATGCTTTGGCAGCAAGTCGAAGGTTAAGTCTGACGAACAGAGACATCATGTGAAAGTTTTCCCTAACAGCCCTGGATGTACAGAGCTGATAACAATATCTCGGCAACCAGTCTATGATGGCTCACAATGAAAGAACCGGAAGCACCGAGTAATTAAAGTGTCTTGAGCAGGGATCGTTACCAGGAATAGACTGTATTCATTGAGTATGAGATAATGAGTTATGTTGTCTTGCTGATATGTGTTTCAGGTTGTAGCCTTACGATATGTATTGTCTGTGCGCAGCACTTGATGGCAGACATTATACGAGGCAGGTGATATAGGGTTGCAGAGACAAGAGTTTCTTGCATGGCATCAACACAATCCCACTAATGCAGTTTAAATAGTAATTTAAAGGAAAACTATACCCCCCGAACAATGTAGGTCTCTATAAACAGATATTGCATAAAACAACTCATATGTAAAGCCCTGCTTCATGTAAATAAACCATTTTCATAATAATATACTTTTTTAGTAGCATGTGCCATTGGGTAATCATAAATAGAAAATTGTCATTTTAAAAAATAAGGACAGCCTCCTGGGATCCTAGGATCCAACGGTGCACACAAACATACCAAACAAACTATAAAGTTAGGTCACATGAGCCAATTAACAGACAGAGTTGTGTCTTTTGCTTCAACACTTCTTCCTGTTACAGTTAGAGTTGAAATATTTCTGGTCAGGTGATCTCTGAGGCAGCACACAGACCATCACCCAATGGGGGTTCAAGGCAAGAGATGTAAAGGGGCAATATTTACTTAAATATATACATACCAGGGAGGTAAGATTCTTTAATATGTCACTTGATTTGATATAAACTCTGTTGCTCAAAAAATCTGTTGCTTTCGGGGTATAGTTTTTTCTTTAAGAACTATTGGGGCTGAAGGTTATGTGATAAAAGACAAAAAATTTGCCCAGGTGCAATAACTCATACAGGGCCCCGGACAGCGGGGACAAGTGTCCTGAGGCTGAAGTGGAACCCGGCAGTGCCACATTTTTCCAAGAGCCGGGCCCCTCTTACGAGCGCCGAGCCCATGCGGCTCCTTCCAATGTCTTCAATGCTGAATGCGGAAGCGCCGAACAGACGCGAAGTCCTGAATCGGCGGAAAGACCCGAAGTCACGAAGGAGCCGACACTGAAGTCCTGAAGTGGCGAAAATACCCAATGTCACGAAAAGAGCTGACACTGAAGTCCTGAAGCCACGACTTCAATTCTACTGACACCAATGTGGGTTTTTTTTTAATCCCCTGCTCCCCAATGTTTTATTTTAATACTCTATAGGCCCCTGCCACCAATTTAAAAAAAAAAATCTTTTATGGGGCTACAATTTTTTTTTTAAGTTGTAAGGGGGGGGGCTCTGTTGCCAATGTTTTTAAAAAATATATTTTTTGGGGCCCCAATTTTTTTTTTTAACTTGTAAGGGGGGCCCTGACCATCAATAGCTTTTTTAAAGTTTTGTGTGGGGGGGGTTACTTTTTCAGCACTGTATGTGGCCTGGAATATAGAATGGGCGGGAACAGGGGTGGGTCTTGGGCGCCAGGGCGGGCGGGGCCCAGGGGTCCCCAAAAATGTTGTTGTACGGGGCCCCGTGATTTCTAATGGCAGCCCTGAACCCATAGCACCTGCAACAGAAGGTAGCATTTAGGGAATGTTCAGTTAAAGAAATACAATATTAAAATGTTTTGGAATTAGTGTATGTATTCTATAAAAGACCAAAGCTTTTTTTAACAGTACAACCTGCCTTCAAGCCTAAATGAATTGCCACAGGTCTCTGGTCTTTGATTTGGCGCAGAGTCTTGTGATCTATCCCAATGAATATTGTCCAGCAATGTAATCATGGAAGGGTCGTATGTTGGTCCACCCTACCACCCCCTAACCTGTGCTTTTTCAGGGTGCAGCAGCGCATGCAGTCTGTCTTATGGAGCTGGTAAGATTAGGGCAGACCTTCCATCTGTACCTTGTGCTAGACCTGAACCTAGTTTGGCTGTTATGGTTTTTTTTATGTGTTTTTTTTTTTATTGTTCCTCATTTTAACCAAAAATGACCGGATCACAAGGTACCATTCTTTCTGGACAACTGCTAAAGAAATGCACACAGGCCATTCTTATGATTCAGGTGGTTAGGGATTTCAGTCTTGCCCAATCAAAAGCCATTCAATACCGAACAGTCAATCCAATTACTATGTAATGCTGTGACCATATCATAGACACGCTGTGTGGGAAGAGATTTGCCAACAGAGCTCCACATGATAATTCACTTAGAAGATAATAGACAGCATTATACCTTTTTCAAGGCTTTTTAACTGGCAAGCTAATGGGATATTGTTCTCATTCCCTTCTCTCACTAACAGAGTATTACATGAATATTAAATCCTCTCCTGCTTGAATGCATCCAATCAAAATGCTACTGTTCCTGGGCTGACATAATTCTTTTTCACTGTCACAAAATAATTAATGTCATTGGATGCCATAGAAAACCACAGAAGAACAAGTATAAAGCCAACCTGGTCCTTTTAGGACAAGCTCATGTGATTTACACCCTAAGCCATTCTGATGAATGTTAACCAGCCATGATAGGTGCATTTTCTGAACTGGTTGCATGGTAATGGTGGGGAAAGAGTGTGATGATATAGATAATGATAATCACATCCTATAAATGGAGTATGAATTAAAGGGATTCTGTCATGGGAAAAAAAAAATTTCAAAATGCAGTTAATAGTGCTGTTCCAGAAGAATTCTGCACTGAAATCCATTTCTCAAAAGAACAAACAGATTTTTTTTATATTTCATTTTGAAATCTGACATTGGGCTAGACATATTGTCAATTTCCCAGCTGCCCCTGGTCATGTGACTTGTGTTCTGATAAACTTCAGTCACTCTTTACTGCTGTACTGCAAGTTGGAGTGATATCACCCCCTCCCTTTCCCCCACCCAGTAGCCTAACAACAGAACAATGGGAAGGTAACCAGATAACAGCTCCCTAACACAAGATAACAGCTGCCTGGTAGATCTAAGAACAGCACTCAATAGTAAACCCATGTCCCACTGCGTACTATTCAGTTACATTGAGAAGGAAAAACAACAGCCTGCCAGAAAGCAGTTCCCTCCTGAAGTGCTGGCACAAGTCACATGACTGGGGCAGCTGGGAAATTGTCAAAATGGCTATCCCCATGCCAGATTTCAAAACTGAATATTAAAAAATCTGTTTGCTCTTTTGAGAAATGGATTTCAGTGCAGAAGTTTACTGGAGCAGCGCTATTAACCGATGCATTTAAAAAAAAACATGTTTTCCCATGACAGTTTCCCTTTAAATAAACACCAAGAGATGTCAAATGCTTTGGAGAATTTCGTGAACTGGTGAGACTTCTAAAATCACTGGGGAAATAAGAAGAATTAAACCAGCAAGACCAGGAGGTAGGGCAAACTAGTCTCCAGGTCAAGGAACAATAACTCACCAAGTATTTAGCAGGGTCCAGGTGTAACAGTCCCAGACCCTCGGGAAATGAGCACTCAAAAACCACAAAGGTCACCAAAAAGATACGTTAAAAACAAAAAAAAAGTATTCAAAAAACATCTCTATTGCCTTACGTGTTTTGTACGCTTTGAGCCATTGGAAGGGACAGGGAAATCTTGTAAATAGGCAATGGTTGGCAAACAAGCAAACTCTCAGGGTCATGATTTTATGCAACAAGTCTTCATCAAGTTCTGATGGATCAGATGCAAGTTTGGGGGAGAAACACTGGAAATTGCACATTTTTAAAGGGACTTTGGTACCAAGGCCAGAACACCATGCACTTGAAATTATACAAGGAAAGTGCCAACATTTTCACAATGTGACCAAACAAACTGTGGAGGAACCAGCGTGCTCAGGAACCAACAAGTGCACAGAATAGACGTATAACATTTAGCTGCTACTGTAGATTGGTTTTAAAGTGGACCCGTCACCCCAAAAAATCACATTAGTCAAGCAAAATGAACATTAATTACAATATATAAATTATTTTAATCTTGTTTCCTTCAGTCTGGGAATTCATAATTATAACAAGCAGGCAGGATCCATTTTGTGGACACTGTTATTAAGACAAGTCTTGTATCATCTCAGAATCTTGTTTGTGCACCAGAATGGGGGACCCGATGTCTATCCCCATGTCCTGGCTACACAATTAAATGGTTAAGAGCAGTGATTTTCAACCTTGTGCCTCCAGCTGTTAAGGAACTACAAGTCCCACAATGCAATGAAGGAGTCTGACAGCCACAGTCAGACAAATGCATTGTGGGACTTGTAGTTTCTTAACAGCTGGAGGCAAGGTTGAAAATCACTGGTTAAGAGAACTGGGGGAATGTGTGGGGAGCAGTGGCATCTAGGAAGTGCTGAATGGAAAGTGAAAGTGAAAGTGGCAGACAATATTTGATTGACAGCTGAGATTTTTAAATGAGCTTAAAACAGCTATGAATGCTTTGATAAAAATTTGAAATTGGATTTCATGTTTAATTTGAAAAGGACTTTTATTATACAGATTTTTGTGTCGGGGTGACGGGTCCACTTTAACTACTGTCATCTCATATCCTACTGTTTTGTTAGCAACCATGATACCCTTGGGCAGAAAGTCTGTCCACTCTGTAAAACCCACGTGACACCATTGGGCCTAGAAATTAAGGTGAAGTCCCAAAAAAATGCGTTATATTTAAAAGGAAGACCCTTTAAATCATTGTATTTGTGTACAGTACAGAACATAAATAAAGTGTTTCTTCAAGAATGAATTATATTCATTCTAATCTCTTTATAGGTATCCTGGGGTGAATTTTGATTTTTCCCTTTTTTTTCATGTTCAAATTGATTTAATTACTGTGTAATGTGATACACATACATTGTACTGTGTTTATCTTACATTCAGCTATGAAATCAAAGTTTCATTAGCTGGATCTGTTTTCAGCAATTATCTTCAGACAGAAATAAAGAAATACAGAACCACAGCTATGGCAAAATGTTTGTACATTGTAGAGTTTGAATTGGTTTTGGGGGAGGACAGACAGGATTTTATTCCACGGCTCAATGAAGAAAAAGCTGCCCCGAAAAATCCGCAAATTGGCAGCGAAATTCGCGAATTGGCGGAAAAATTAGCGAAACGAGTCGCAGCACGTTTTTGACTTGCGTCGCGTCGTTTTTGTTGCGTCGCGTCATTTTCGAAGTGTGTCGTGTCGTTTACGTTGCATCGTGTCAAAAACGTTGCACGACTCGTTTTTTTCAGCGAATTTTTGCTGGCGTTTCGCGAATTTATTCGCCAGCGGCAAATCGCGGGAATTCGCCCCTGGCGAATAAATTCGCCCATCACTACTTTGCACCTTTTTTAATTAGGGAATATTGGTTTATAGGTGGTAGATTTAATATACACATTAATGGTCAAACTATGTGGACATCCATTGACCTCAACGAAAAAGAACATTTGTGGGATGAAATGGAACATCGGTGGAAGTGAGCCCAATTCCCAACATTAGTGCCCAAACCATTTAAGTATTATTACACGGAAATCCCACCAACCATGTTCCAGTATCTAGAGAAACGCCTTCCTGAAAGAGCAGAGAGTAGTAATGTATGATCAACAGTTTTTCAAAGACATATGTAGAAAGAGAAAAAGAAAAGTACTCCGCTTAATCACTCATATAATTGGTCAATTACTAATTTCCTTATATTTCTAATTCCCCTTAGGGTGATATGATTTCAATAAAAAGATGCAAACTGTCATTTTCAAAGACAATCCAGGGGACAATCCCCCTTGCCCCACACACATTTAAGGTAATTTCCACACTTTTCCTGACCAATGTCCTGCAATGGGGCCTGAACACTCATATGAGGATAGTGATGGTCAAATATGACCCGTTTCACTTTGCATAAAATTTGCAAAACAGCAAAAAATTTGTAATATGCTTAGAAGTCAATAGGGTACAATATTTTTTGATGCACAACAATTTTTTTCAATAATTGGAGACTATGGGTATCTTTTTCACTGTGAAACCTGGAGAAAAATGTCACTCATCACTACTCATAGACCTTTAACAGCCTGCCTGGGATTCAGCCAAAGACCTGGCGTTGTTTGGGCTGTCTGCATCGCCTGTACTCTAGGTAAGCAGAGAGCTAAGGTCCTGGTTCACCGTTATCGCTATCCCTATATTTCCAAGTAGGTATGACTTTTTCACCTGTAGTTAATATACTCACAGGTGTTCTGAGTTATTAATATGGTTCTATAACCCCTGCACTGCACTGCCCATTAGGTCAAGCATGCTTGGTCCTAAGTGTTCTGATCCTTGGGTTCCTGTTCCCTTTGTGACTTTCTGGTTCTGACTCTGGCTTGTTCCTGTCCTTGAGCTTGCCTCTCGATTCTGTGCATGTGGTTCTGACTATGTTCAGATCCTTCCTTACCGGCTTCTTCACCAGACAATACAATTGGTGCCCTTGCCTGCCCTTGTGGGAGTACTGGATACTGGATTCCTGTGGGGTAAGTCCCAAGTACCTGAGGGCCAGGCCCAAAGCCAAAGGTGGCTGTTATAGGCAGAAGATTATGCTTAAACAGGAATCCAGTCACTCCCCTGGGGTTTGGGTTTGCCATTCATGAAAGGACCTTATATTAATAAGGCACAACTACCTGAGCTATAGAACTTGAGCTGTAATGTAGGGTGCAGGCTGGAGAACATGCCATTCTAAAACCAAGTATATTAATATGAAGCTGGTTCTCCCAACTGGGAAGGATTAACTTCCATTCATATGTAATTGGTTGGACACTAATGTTGGCCTGGCTCACATATGTTTTAATTCATGAGTGCAGAGAGTAGTATAAGGTTACCAAATTTTCAAGTCAAATCCAGGGGACATCTATAATAGTTTAAACCAACCCCACTTTTTGGCCTTCCTTTGGCCACCCCCCTTACACCAAACACAGGTAATTTCCATCTTATAAAAGCTCACTTATGGGATAATTGTGGGATATATAAGATGAAAAATGGGGAACTTCTGAGCCGATAGCTGCAGAAGGGACTCTGTATCTGCCACTGCTTCTCCTGCTTGAGCCACAGGAGACAGTGGGGGTCATTTATTACTGGGCAAATTTTCCCATGGGCAGTTACCCATAGCAACCAATCAAAAGGCTGCATTCATTGTTCTACTTGCAGCTTGTAACTGCCCATGGACACATTTGCCCAGTGTTGATAAATGAGCCCCAGTGTGTTAGCAGCTGGACCCTGACTTAATATATTCTGTGACACAGCCTCAAAGTCTATCTTCCCTCAGTCACACCCCCTGTCCAAGTGTAGGCAATAAATACTTAAAGGGCTATTAAGCATGCATCTCCATCATCCCAATGCTGGATCATTGGCCAACCTGCCTTATCCAAGCCATGTGACAATTTGATCTTGCTCCTGATCTTGAAGTCTTGTTTCTGAACCTGTAACCTTGTTCCTGATCCTTTTCCTGTGACCCTGCTTCTGAAACCCTGCTTCTACCCAGTAAGTCCTGTTCTTGCCCGGCCCATTATTTGACACTGCATGGTTTCTGCCCATCTTATGGACTTGTTTTTGTTTGCTGCTTGGCAAGACCTTTGCCTGAACTTGGACTTCTTTTTTTCCTCTCTGTTCAGCATTTAAATTTTGTGTTGAACGTGTAATTCTTTTAAGCAGTGAATTACTCAACAAATAGGCTCTGCACAAACCAGCATTTATTCCTGACAACTGGGGCTTAACCCCTAAACTGGGGACTGAAGAGGACCATAAAGTATAAGGCTGTTTTAGCAGAAAAAATTACCAACTTCACATTAATACCCCTGGTTCTGTACAGAGATGTCTGACAAGCAGATGTCCACCTACTTCACCATATAGTAAGCATCACATTGTGGTACTGAGTTTTCTCTTTGTCTCCCGTTTCTACTGTTCCTATCCTGTGAATCTCTAGCATGCAAATCTCAATGACTTATAGCCCTTCAGTATCTCGAAATATTGGTTATATAAAGTGACTTGTACCTAGAGCCTCAGAGGGGCCCAAGTGCTCCAGTTCTCAAATCACCAGCATACAAGGTGGGAACAGAAGTGATGAGGACACGGTTGAGCATCTTACAGAATATGGCCATTAAATGCTGCTAATTTATTAGATTATCCTTGATCTTTGAGATATAATAATATCTTAAGGAAATTACATCCTAAGTGAAATGTTCTGAGTAATGTGCAAAACCAGTGGGAATTCAGTATCACAGGCAGTACAAGAGACTGTAGGCGAAAAGGTTCCACCGAGCCACCTTCCCTCTCCATCCTACTCTATGATGAGTGGGAGATACAGTTCCACAGTTGCCATGGTGATCGTTCTCCAATCTCATAGGTCAGCCAAAAAAAGGAGGCCACTCCCTCATGAGCTAAACCAGAGCCCCAGCCGTTTCAGAAATTGTGTCGTTTTCTCCAGTCTTGTTCTTTTTCACTCCATTCCTATCTAAAAATAACAATTGCGGCTCGATGATTTATCTGCCAGCCATTCGACTTTATTTCTTCAATCCCAAACTTTACTGAATTCTGCTCAGTTTGACAGCAGGGAGGCTGAAAGAGCTCAGCACAGGAAAGGAAAGCAGTTGTTTTTGCAAATATCCTTCCCCAAATTAATGAATTTATCAATGAGAATATAAATACTGGCATCTACTTGTTTTTACTCTCGTTTGCATTTTCTGGTACAATGGAAGATAACAAGCTCTTGTTATAATAACTGTGCTGGACTGGAATTTAGTCATAATATTTAGCTCTGAGATCACTTTAATATTTATGTATTTAAAATAGCCCACTCTCTTTAGTTATGGAATTTAATGGAATATATTATTGAGATACCAGATAAAATAAATCTTCTGTCCCACCCTTACATTTATACCATACAGCTGGCTTAAGGGGTAATAAAGACTGCAGGCTGGGGAACAATGTTATAAAAACACCCCAAAACCAAGCATATTGGTTGGCCGGTATTACTTGGTTCTCCCAAATTGAAAGATTGCATTGATTCATATGTTAGAGGTTGGACAAAAATGTTGGTTCTTCCAATCATGTCTCAGCACTTCTATAAGGTCCACACTTTGTGCATACAGGTGTAGCGCTATAATGAATTGAGTGCACCTTACTGTACTATGAGCTCCACTCCCAATAAATGTGCTCCTCTTAAATCTTAGGGAGTAAGCCCTCGCAAATGGTGTGGAGGCAGGTTGTAGTGCAACCGTAACTGTATTCAGGGTGCAAATAATTGGGCGCCAGCGGTTCTTATAAGTTAACCAAGGAACATATTTATTAAACATACAGTCCTCAATGGAGTGTACAATGAGCACATACAAGATCAACAGTGGATAGGCAATACTCACAACACCTTTGGTCAGTAGCTGTCCCCTCAGAGGTGGGAGAATGTATGCAGCCTTGAGGAGGTACACCCACCTTTCAGCCTTTTCCCTAAGTGGAACCTAAGGGGAAACTCTCATCCCTAGGTCTGTACACAGTCCCTACTCTGGGCAATTAGTACCCGGGATCTTAATCCCACTCACAATCCTCGGAGGAGCCTCAAGCTGCTCGGATAAATATCCTGTCTATCTGTCATTCCTAGAGTAACCTATAATTGTGAGTAGCCTATCCTTACTAGACCTGTCCTGTCTAGTTTCCACTCGAGCTCTGCCTACCTGCCCAGGCTACAGCCAGCTTAAGATGGACCTTGAGCACATGGCTCACAAGGGTTGTATACTTTAGCACAGTGCCATCTGCTGGTCACTGTGAGAACACCAAGGGGCATAGCTTAAAGCAGGATAAGGAAACCGTTCCCCCTCCTAACTGTATTTTAGGACCCATTTAGGTGTCTATAACACTAGGGGACTTCCTGCTAAATATTTCAGGGGAACTGATTTACCAATCCCCTACACGAGTATTATTGTAAACAAGAAAAGGCTAAAAAGTGCTGACACTAGAAGGAACTAGAAGAGGTGTAGCATTTAGTCGTTTGTTTACAAAACAAGTTTAATATTGTCTAGATGAAACATTCTAACTGTCATCTTATCCAGAGGAAGGTCGAAATCCCACCAGAAGCCTCTACAAACCTTTTTATCCTTTACCTGGAACTGGGTTTACAGATAATGGCTTTACAGATAATGGATCCCATACCTGTACAGATATAACAAATAATGCAGTTGGTTGAGTCTATCATTGTGGCCATGTTCCGTTAGGGCTTTAGTATTTATTTTTAATGAAATAATCAGACCGAATGCATGTGATGTTGTCCTGTTCATTTTTAGTAATCCTTCCAGTGGAAATTATGTAATATTCTACAAACAGGTTTCCAGGTTCCAATCCCTTTTTTTATTATGTAGCAGTGTAGTTAATCTGTTTCTCCTGCATTTATGGACAAATATTAAATTATTTTTTTTCCAAGATTGCTAAAATAATGCTATTTCTTATGTGCTTTGTCTAAAAGGTAACATTCTAACACCACTAATCCTGCACCACCGACCTGTTTTATTTCTTACTTTAGTTTTTCATTATCCCACTTTTCCTCGCCAGTTATTTCTAAAATCTCTGTAAATCTTCCTACGACCTGAATCATAGTCTGTACTTTTCAGTTGTTCCATATTCAACCGACAAATATATTTTGAATAAATAGTAAGTGAATAAAATAACAATAGTATTTAAATGTATTGGGAGAGATGGTGTCTATAGTAACAGTGGATAATAGTCTCTGGGAAGGGAGTGTGACT
>CM044434.1:158982892-159003065 GCA_024363595.1 Xenopus borealis
AGTGGATAATAGTCTCTGGGAAGGGAGTGTGACTGTGGGATAGTAGGTATAGTAGAGAGACTGTCTCAGTAGAAGCAGTATAATAGCATCTATGAAAGGATTATGGCACACTATGTGTTGCCTCTACTTATATAAAATGAGATGTATGCTATTAAATTGCCCACAGCCTTTAAGATTCTTTAATATGGTAATAAGGGTGAACACAGATGATCAACCAGTTCTTTGCATTTAATATATAATCACATTTATTGTACATGGAATATTTATAGTAGAGAACCCTAAGAATACATGTAGTCTATTAACAGAAAGAAGGTGAATAATGGTATCACATATACTACATTCAACATTCCCAAACCACTTATCAATAATACAGAACAAATCTCAGCAGCTTACCTACAACAGATGAATACATTTCAACATGTACCGAAAAAGAAGCCAATGAAACTTTCCAGTATATTGAATTAAGTTGACTTATCCCGACACTATCTTCCTAAACCGTGTGATATTATCTGATCTTTGGATTAGTCTGAGACATTGTTCTCTCTAAGGAAAAACCTTCTAGAAATGAGTGTTTTTTGGAAACTGAAGATGTGTGTAGGTCTCCGGTCATTAAACGTTGGCCTTGAAGATACATTAATTGTGCCTGGGCCACTGTGGTTCCTCTCACTACGTTACAAGTCACAATATGTAACAAATATTTTGTTCCTCTCATGTAGTGAGATTTCAAAATAGTTCTTAAAAAAGATAAACGTCAAAGTCTAACTTGGCATTCAGTGGGGAAACTTGACTTTGGGCTTCTCTGAAACATCTTTTCAGGAACCCATTAGCCCTGGAGAAGATGACTTGTTTTACATCTATACGGGCATTAATCATGACGTCAGTGGGCACCCTATTGTAACATAGGGTATCCCAGTCTCAGAACTACAAGGAGCCTGGTCTCATCTCACTCTTCTGCCTTTGGCTTTGGGATGAACCCTCCACTATCCGGATGCAGCCAGGACTTAATGTGAGAGGACCAAGGAGAGAGAGTTCTGAGCAGGCTAGGGAACTGAACATGTAGTAGCAGAATAGGAAACAAGAAGCACAGTCATTGGCCAGGCCGGGTTACAAAATCAGGAAATGAGAAAGGGTAGTCAGGGTCACAGGCCGGGTCATACACAGCAATATCGCAGTACAAAACAGGATCTGCGAGAGTATTCAAATAACAAGCGAAAGTCAGGACAGGCAGCAAACTAGGGATGGTCAGGGACAGGCAAGATCAGCAAGACAACTAGAAATAGCACCCAGGAACTAAGAATTAGACCTTTACGTTTCAGCTGGACGTGCATGGAAGAGGATGTGTTGGTCCCCATTGCACCCCTACAAGACCACCAGGTACTTTTCTCACACCTATACTACTGAATCCCCCAGCAGTCTCCACTCTTCTGCACCTCTGTGTTCAGATCTTTACTTCTGACTTGCATTTTCATGTCCTGCAGTTCTGTTCCTAGCTTAAAATGGATTGGTGCCCACTAGTAACTGACCACTTTGCAGTTAGTGTTGTCACTTGTCCGGTTTCGACTCTGACAGCCCAATTTTAGGAAAACTGGGCAGGAGGCAGGATTCTCCTAAATTGACATGGTTACTGGCCAATCGCTGATCTTTTATCATAGCCCTGCCCTGCAATGTCACATCCCTACCCCTTGATGTCACCACTTGTCCCATAACATAAGTGCTGGCCCTGATTTCCCCATGTTGGTAACCCTATTTGCATTTTACTACACATTTCCTGAGTGAGAGATATCCACTGAATCAGGGTGTTTTGGACGCTATGCCCATAGCAAACCCTAAACACAGCCCTTTCTCCCTCCTCCTGCTGGGGGTATAATTACAAGTGACTTTTAAAAAATCCAAAAGGATTCACCTGGATAGGAAGAACATCTTCTAAATGATTTGATATTGTCCTCAACTTCTCTACCTTTCTATCTCATGTGAAGGCTCATCAAGACTAGACTAGACGAGCACCTTGCACATGATTGAAATATTTATTTTTACAGCGTCCTAAATAACCATGACTCTTCACCAAAGAAACAAATGGTGCGGCAATCAGACTGCACGGCCTAGGGGCACCCGCCCGAGGAATCTGGCCCTAAAAGGCACAGGATACACAGCAGATAACAGATAAGCTATGTAGTATACTATGGGATGCCCCAGAACTTATCTGTTATCTACTGTGTATTCTGTGCTTGAATGGCTGCCCCCATGGCTACACAGCAGCTTGTTTATATAAACTATAGTAGTACTTATCTGTTATCTACTGTGTATCCTGTGCTTGAATGGCTGCCCCCATGGCTACACAGCAGCTTGTTTATATAAACTATAGTAGTACTTATCAGTTATCTACTGTGTATCCTGTGCTTGAATGGCTGCCCCCATGGCTACACAGCAGCTTGTTTATATAAACTATAGTAGTACTTATCCTTATCTACTGTGTATCCTGTGCTTGAATGGCTTTGTTTATATAAATTATATTTGTGTTTCTGAAGCAAACACACCTATTTTACCAGTGCAGGGCAACAGTACATTATATTGTCATTCCTTTAAAACACTTTAATTTTTTTTGTGTTACTGTTCCTTTAAATGATACTATGCTCTATCTGGTTTCAGTTCGACAAGAAAAAGGTTTATCACGTGAAAACGCATGGAAAAGATTAAATTTAAGATGCAATTCAATTCATTAAAATTTATCTCATGGATTATAATGTGAAAACTCTGTTGAAGTCTATGGGGAACTGAAACCTGGAACTCATATGGAGAAAAGTTTTTTCTCCTCAAATTGAATCTCACCCATGAGTTTTCTCCTGATAAATCATGAGATAATTTTTTCTCAGTGACCTTAATCCGGCCCATTGTGTGATATTTACATTGTGTGATATTTACATTGTGTGATATTTACATTGTGTGATATTTACATTGTGTGATATTCCAACTATATTGTCTCGCTGAAGAAATGTCTAACTTCATTAGAGACATGGCTCTTTTTGGGTTCAAGCTGTTTTTTAAATAAATTACTGGCTTTAAAGGGCAAGGAAAGTGTAAAATAGAATAAGGGTAGAAATGGTGTATTTTGTATACTAAACATAAACATGAACTTACTGCACCACAAGCCTAATCAAACAAATGATTTATGCTTTCAAAGTTGGCCACAGGGGGCTGTCATCTTGTAACTTTGTTATACATCTTTGCAAGACCAAGACTGTGCACATGCTCAGTGTGATCTGGGCTAAGCTTAGGGATCATCATAAATGATCAAAAAACAAAGCTGCTTGAGTTCTGCATGGCTGGTAAGTAAGGAAGGGGCTCCCCCCTGCTGTTCATAAGTATGATTATTTCCCTGCCAGAAGTTAGGGACTGTCTGACAATTCCTATCCACAGCACTAAATGAAGGGAGAATTTCACTGCATACAGTCAGGTTTCTTATAAAAACAGAACACATTTTTTAATTAAAGTATATTGGAGATACATTTTTTTTTTCATTAAAGAAAGTAAAAATGGGATTTTATTTATTTGCCTTTCCTTGCCCTTTAAGCTTTAAAATGTCACCATACCCTTTTAAAAAAACAAACAAACAAGCTTGGTTTGGGGTAAGTTGATTAGACAGCTCTGTAATACCATCAGGTTGGGTCAATTAGTATCTTAACAATATGACCTAGATAGCTGGAGGTTTGAAAGGATATTCAGTTTTCCCAACTATCATTATCAGGTCTGATGAACACACATTGGTATAAGAAAAAAATAAATAGGGGAGATGTCATCAGTGTTTTGCTATCCATCCATAAATTTGACAGATTTGTAGAAATGCTACTGAAATCAGATTTTAGTAGACTACATCTCTTTAACTACATATTACCCTTCCTAAAAAATTGCCTCTGATACACTTAATTAAAGATGTTAAAAACATTTTCACAGTTGCTAATTAATGGGGATTGTTGAGGGCATGCCTGGATCCAATCAACCATAATAAGTCAATGCTCTTTCCAGTTTACCATAACCCAAACTTCTTCTTGTGTTCATGAGTCAGGACACGCCCACCTTTTCTAGGGCGGGTATGATCAAAGTTTCCCGACATTAAACTTGCAGCAAATAATGAAACATATGCTCACTCACTGGCTTGACACAGAGTTTTCTACAAGGTCTATTTATGAGAAAAACTGAATTTGGTAGATACTAATCTAAATTCCAATTTCTTTATTAGCAAACGTATGGCAGGTTTGCAGCAATAATATGCCTGAAATATATTTGGGAATTTATATTAAACTCCACGTCACAAGTCCAGAATTTCCCACCTCCCACAAGTACCAGAAGGTAAAATATCACCACATGTCAAATTCAGGAATTTAAAAAAAAATCCATTTGTGCCAATGAGTAATGTAAAGATGACCAATCTAGTGTTTCAACGTTTTGAAATGTCACCACTAATTATTCCGTTCATCGATTATTCTGAAGCCATGTATATTATGCTATGATTCATGAGCACCAAAATGCATTTTTCTGAAAAGAAAAAAAAAAGAATGCACAGAGCCAAAAACCTGTGATTTAAACAATGTGATATTAATTATATATGAACTTTGAAACAAGTTGGCGCTATAGAAATACATGTTAATAATAATAATAATAATTGAATTCATGTATAACTGCCTATTTATACTATATAAAGGGAGAAAAAGTTCACAAGGAAACAGAACTTTGAATCACTGACCAAGTAGGAAATGTGTTCCAGGTGCACCTGCCTTGAACCCTCGGTTGCACTCCATAGTAAATAGTAAATTGGGCACTCCAAAGGACTCCACGAAGGGTCACAAACATATAAAAGCAAATATGCTTTATTAAAAATTCCATTAACTTGCATTTGACCTCATCAGGTTCAGGGTCACACATGATGCTCATAGTCTACAAAGCTCTTGATATAGGCCTGAATTCTGGGATTTGGCAACTGACATGTACAGATATACATATATACATACATATACTCACATTTATCCATTGTGTTAGTATGGGAGATTGTACTGTATATCCCAACTGATTAGTCATTGCCTAGTACAACATCATGGGTTACAAACTTGACATTCAAGGATAAGCCTTTACTTTACATTTTAAGTATATTGTGTACACCCAGTGAGAATAGTTTTGCCCCTGTGCTCCTCACCCAACTCACTAATGATATAGTAACAGGACTAATGCAAATCTAGGTGCCACAGAACCGATATCATCAATATAATTTAGAACTATTCGATGGTTTACATATTGTCAGTTGCAATAGTCAAATTTGGGTGTCAAAACAGTGCAAGAGAGCACTCCAAAGTGGATCCACCAAGAGATTAAAGTGGACCCGTCACCCAGACACAAATATCTGTATAATAAAAGTCCTTTTCAAATTAAACATGAAATCCAATTTCAAATTTTTATTAAAGTATTCATAGCTGTTTTAAGCTCATTTAAAAATCTCAGCTGTCAATCAAATATTGTCTGCCCCTCCTCTATGCCTTAGGCAGATAATTACTTTCACTTTCCATTCAGCACTTCCTACATGTCACTGCTCCCCACACATTCCCCCAGTTCTCTTAACCATTTAATTGTGTAGCCAGGATATGGGGATAGACATCAGGTCCCCCATTCTGGTGCACAAACAAGATTCTGAGATGATACAAGGCTTGTCTTAATAACAGTGTCCACAAAATGGCTCCTGCCCACTTGCTATAAATATGAATTCTCAGACTGAAGAAAAGAAGATTAAAATAATTTATATAGTGTAATTAATGTTCATTTTGCTTGACTAATGTGATTAAATAGGATTTTGAATATTTTTTTAGGGGTGATGGGTCCACTTTAAAGCCTAGATATAAACACTTGAGTCCCTGCATTAGTGAAATGCATACAAATGATTCTAACCTACAATATTTCTTGATGAAGCCTCATGATCACAGACTAACCATAGCATAGCATCATAGCATCTAACTTGTTTGGCTTATCCTCTCGATCCCTAATTTGAGGTCTCTTGATGCCTTCTACCCCAATACACACATTTTCCCAGTGGTTTTCTTCCACCACAAGATACATAACATGGCCATGGCTACTTTCTTTTTATAACTGGAGTAACCAGTACCAATGGTATGTAAATCTCCCTACAAAGAATACATTGGCAATCCTACAAATCTTCAATATCACCAGCCATCTTCCCGCTAAAAACACCAACGTAAACAGTATCCGGAGCCATTTTGGGCCTTGATCAAAAAATAAAGAACACCTTCCTGTAACATGACTATGAAGATTTTCATTCATCCAGATCATGGTATATTCTAAAACAACTGGACTTGAGTAATCATTGTTGTTGTTGCACTCTCACAAGTAACACCTGTGTCTAGGAGTTGCAGGACACATTGGTAATCCCATCACAGTAACTACACAGAATCAACACCTCTGTAAACTTCAGATGTCACCTCTTTGAAGAGTTACAATGTGCCATTGTGATTGGATTAGCGGAAGGGTTTATATGCCAAGAACTTCCCATGCCAGTCAGTTGAACTGAAGAAGCTGCTCGGGTGAGTAGTGAAACGTCTTCAATGATTTCTCAGCAAGTCCAGTTGTTTTAGAAGACTGTCAAAGAATGTCAAAAGGAATTTATGGGGTCATCTTCCATGTCAATTGAAAACATTCAAAACTTGTAATATGTAATAGGATTAAAATAAACCTAATTGAATAACATCACATAGATCAAAACGCATTTAACGTTTTTCCAAGGACACCAGTCTGTGGGGAAAAGCCATTTCAAGTTCTCAGCAGAACGTTGATTGACATCATTAAGAGGGTAGCCCATGCACAGGGCTGTCGATTCATAAATTCATATTTCCTTTTCATTCCGTTAAACAGCTGCAGATTTTTACCAGGTAACCTACTTCCGTAGTTACCAAGCAATTCATTTTTAATAAAAGCCAATACACTTAGGGTACCACGAGGCAATTGCGTATAAATTAACCCTGCACATTGTGCAAAGGAAACGTCTTTAATCTCCATTTAATATGATCAGATGAACAAAGCAATTTAATACAAAATTATACTCATTTTTAATACAGTACAGTCTTTAATTTTAATACACTGTAATTTGATAACCACCCAGTATGGTTGTTTGAAAATATGAAATCAAAGTTGAGGTTTACTAATGATGCATATGGAACGTGAAGCCAGGTTTCATTTTCCTTGATATTCTGTCCTAGATTTAGGGATTATGGGTTGTCTCTCTCCTACATCTCCTGATTTTCTTGATCTGTCTTTTGTTTGATCATTCTCCCCTTTATTTCATTCACTGTTTCTTTTCTAGAGTACATTTCTCATTTACCCTTGTTTTCACCTCATATTTCTTTACTGATACCTCTCCTCTTCACTTCCCCTGCTTCCCCACTTCTCACTCTATCTTCTTTTTCCTTATATTTCTTGAGTCTCATTAAATTGCCTACTACTTATCACTATCCATCTATCCTCCTCTTCGCTTACTTGCATATTTAATGCAGTTCCCACGATTGGACAGCACCACTACTCGTGTAGTTTTCTTAAAATGCCTTTATTTAGACATGGGCACTGACCCAGAAAAAATACAACGTTTCAGACCACCATTGGTCTTTTCTCAAGCCCTTGAGAAAAGACCAAACGTTGTATTTTTCCTGAGTCAGTGCCCATGTCTAAATAAAGGCATTTTAAGAAAACTACACGAGTAGTGGTGCTGTCCAATCGTGGGAATTTGACAGATCCAAGTGGAAACTCTGGGACGTGCACCAAAAAGGCTAATTGATTGGAAGGAAGGAGTGCTGACTGAAAAACTTTATACTTATTTAATGCAGTTCGACACAGGTAGGGTCATTTAAAAATGGCATAAAGAACTTAAAGACTCACTGCATATATGTGTAGGCCGAGTTGCTCTGCTAAGGGGAGAAGAAATCACTGTGTTGTTTGTAGAGCAAGTACTCAGAGAGCAGTCCTCTAGGCAGTTACAGCTAAAGAGCAGATTCTAATTGAAGTTCAAACATAGATTACAGCCTTACACGTTTCGTGCTCACACAGCACAGGGTCTGCTTGCATTTTGTGCCTAGTGCCAGGTTAGAAATTCAGTGATAGGTGTAGAGTGAAGTATAGACGGACAAAAGGCAGCCCTGTTCTTATCACCTGCAACTGTACAGTTTTCATTTGGGCATGAAATGCAACTAAAAAATGTTTTTAAATACATCAGGCCTCCATGTACACTGGTGAGCACATTACTGGCCCCCTCTTGCAGTGTTATCATCATCAATTTGGTCATGGAATGCAACAAAACCTTTCAGGGACCATCCTCTTTTCTGTAAGAGGCACTTTAGTATCCACACCACCAATCCATCTGAACAATCAGTGATCAAAAACGCAAAAACAAATGAAAACAAAACATTTACCATAAGCTTTTGACCAATGACACCATTTCATAGTATTAAATAAGTACTCAGCATTACACTGGCAAAAAAACATAATTAGGAGTTTTTAAATGCACTGTGCTTAAATCTCCCATCTGTGAAACTCAAATTTGCAGGGCAAGCCATTTGACTATTGTTGCAATATATATATATATACTGTAATATAACCATACACCTTGCAGTTTGCCAAGAATGCTAACAAGAATGCAATAAAAGTTTTTCATAGAATTAGAGAACAAATGCAAATGATTTAACATCAACATAAAACATGGGGTAACTCAGGAAGTAGATAGATAGATAGATAGATAGATAGATAGATAGATAGATAGATAGATAGATAATAGATAGATAGATAGATAGATAGATAGATAGATAGATAGATAGATAGATAGATAGATAGATAGATAGAGGGATAGATAGATAGATAGATAGATAGATAGATAGATAGATAGATAGATAGATAGATAGATAGATAGGTAGGTAGATAGGTAGGTAGGTAGGTAGGTAGGTGGATGGATGGATGGATGGATGGATGGATGGATGGATGGATGGATGGATGGATGGATAGATAGATCCTCAATAGAGAAAAATTGCATTACAACAGGGCTTTGCCTTGAATTAATCATAAACCAGAACTCATGCACTTTTTATTATATGTCATTCCCACGCTTTAAAAACACAGAAGCCTCTCACCTTTGTATGTTACTGAGATGATCAAAAGGTTTATGATCTGAAGGAGACATGTTTGAATTTTTCGAAATGGAAAGTTAAAAAAAGAAAAAAGAAATACATATGAGAAAGTTGGGAGTTATTTAACAAATTCATATGTTTTTGGGGTTTTCTTTGTTGACTATGCTGCAAATCTGAAAGAAGTATAAAAAAAATAGGCTTTATTACTCAAAAGTCCAAATGCAAAACTGTATAATGGATGCAAAATCAAGCACACATCGGTGTTATTCAAAAATAAACTTGCACCCATCCTCAACAAGAGCTACAGTATGTGCCCCGAACACCAGCAACGCATAAGCATTCAAATAAGTCATATGTTTGCCTTTTAGTATTCCACAAAAACATATAAAAAGATATTAAAGTTATCAAAAGTTATTTTAAAGTGCATATACAACATATAAAAGTAAATTTAAAGTGTATATACATAACAGAACCCGGATTCAGGCAATTTATACATCAGTATGGGAGTGCCTAGGGACACTATTTATACCTGATTTTAATAATATTTTATGAAAATCCTCATCCACATAAAGCATAGGTAGATATCTCTTAATGATATCCAATATTGCATAGAACTGTTTACAAAAGGAACCATCCTATATAATAAAGTTCAAGTGTCTCTGCGTCCAGTCCCTGTGTCAGTGGAATTGCGCTACTGCGCATGTGCGCCGCTAGCAAAGTAGATAGACGCGCAACTTCGCACCCTTACGCTGTGGCGTGTTTTACCATTGTGGGTGATAGTCTGAAAAACGTAAATACGTTACCGTTCACCGAACAGAGCGTAAATTCGCGTAGCGCAGGCGAAAATTCGCCTAGAACAATTCTGTTTTTATAAATGTTTGACTACATATGTTCTAGCGCCCGTTAATTTAACGGGCGTAATGTAAAGTTCAAGTGTCTCTGCGTCCAGTCCCTGTGTGTGTGGAATTGAGCTACTGCGCATGTGCCGCACGGACCGTCTCTGGCGAATTTACGCTAGCGAAGTAGATAGATGCGCAACTTCGCACCCTTACGCTGTGGCGTGTTTTACAATTGTGGGTGATAGTCTGAAAAATGTAAATACGTTACCGTTCGCTGACCAGAGCATAAATTCGCACGTTAGTGAATTTGCTCAGCGCAGGCGAAAATTCGCCTAGAACAATTCTGTTTTATAAATGTTTGACTACATATGTTCTAGCGCCCATTAATTTAACGGGCTTAATGTCTAGTTTCTAATAATGCTCCCTGTTCTTTTCTTTTTCTTCCACATGAATTTATATTTAGTAGTTGACTCCTATCTGTTTCTTTAGCTCTCTGATAGGCCCTATTGATGATTTTCAACAAATTCATATGTTTTGGGGTTTTTTTTATTTTGTTGACTTTGTTGCAAACCTGAGTATATAAAATAGGCTTTAGCAGTCAAAAGCCCAAGCGCAAAAACTGTATAATGGATGCAAATTTGAGCACACGTTAGTGTCATTCAAATATGAACCTGCACTAGTGATGGGAATTCCCGCGATTTGCCGCTGGTGAATAAATTCACGAAAAATCGCCTAGCGAAAATTCGCTAAAAAATTTGTTTCGCAATTTTTTTTCGCCAATTCGCGAATTTTGCTGGAAATTCGCACATTTTTCGGCGAAGCGAAACTGGGTAGATTCGCCCATCACTAACTTGCACCCATCCACATTCAAAGCTATGTGCCCCGAACACCAATGCTCCCCTTCAGCCTGTTCTGCTTGTATGGATGTTAGGAAACCCTGGTACTACTAAAGATTTCCTTTAGCAGAATGCCTGTAGTAATCACCCTATGCCAGGGTATTTTTCAAACACCTGCCTGTCTGTTTACCAGTCTCCCTAAAACTCAACTCAACTAAAAGCACTGATGAAAAACCCCTGAGTCTTCAGAAAATTAAGTGGGAAAGCTAAGGAGAATTAAATGATTGAATAAAGGTGAGGGAACTAAAAAGTAGAGGACATGAAAGAGGTATAGTATGAGACCTGTTTTCCAGAATGCGTAGGGCTTGGGGTTTTCTGGATAAGGGATCTTTCTGTAATTTGGATCTCCGTCTAGTAGAAAATCATATATATGGGATTCTGTCATAATTTTTATGATGTATTTTTTATTTCTAAATTACACTGTTTACACTGCAAATAATTCACTCTACAATATAAAATCGCATTCCTGAACCAGCTATTGTATTTTTTAGTTTTAATATTGGTGTGTAGGTGCATCTCAGGTCATTTTGCCTGGTGATGTGCTTTAACAAAGAGCCAGCACTTTAGGAGGGAACTGCTTTCTGGCAGGCTGTTGTTTCTCCTACTCAATGTAACTGAATGTGTCTCAGTGGGACCTGGATTTTACTATTGAGTGTTGTTCTTAGATCTACCAGGCAGCTGTTATCTTGTGTTAGGGAGCTGTTATCTGGTTACCTTCCCATTGTTCTGTTGTTAGGCTACTGGGGGGAAGGGAGGGGGCTAATATCACAATAACTTGCAGTACAGCAGTAAAGAGTGACTGAGCACAAGTCACATGACTTGGGGCAGCTGGTAAATATGTCTAGCCCCATATCAGATTTCAAAATTGAATATAACAATATCTGTTTGCTCTTTTGAGAAATGGATTTCAGTGCAGAATTCTGCTGGAAGCACTATTAACTGATGTGGTTTGAAAAAAAAATGTTTTTTTTCCAATTAATTCCTTTAAACATTGGTTTGACCACATGGGCCATGGTTAGGGTTGCCACCTTTTCTAAATATTTTTACCGGCCGGTGGGGGGTGGGGCCAAAAGGGGGAGGTGTGTGACATCAAAGGGGGTGGGGTTATAATGTTTTGGGGGCGGGGGCGGGACTCCGAGCGATCAAGAAGGTGACGAACTGTGAGTATACAGGGGATTGGGGGGCTGGCCGATGGGTCTTTTTAAAGGTATTACAAATTTACCGGCAGCTACATTGCCGGTAAATTTGTAATACCGGCCCCGGCCTTGGCGGGTGTTTTACTGGCTAGGCCGGTAAAATACCGGCCGGGTGGCAACCCTAGCCATGGTGTGATATGGTGTGATACAACAGCCATTCCCCTTCCCTTCAGTGCTGAGCTAAGTACTAGTGATGGGCGAATTTATTCACCAGGGGCGAATTCGCGGCGAATTCCCGCGATTCATCGCTGGCGAATAAATTCACGAAACGCCAGTGAAAATTCGCAAAAAAATGAGTCGCGCGTCGTTTTTGCCGCGATGCAATGAAAACGCCGCGACTCGTTTCGCTTATTTTTTCGCCAATTCGCGGATTTCGCTGGAAATTCACTGATTTTTCGGCGAAACTGGGTAGATTCGCCCATCACTACTAAATACAAGCATAGAAAGTACTGTGAGGATGTGCATTTTTTGCACTATGAAGTCATATGTGAAAACTATCAGTTCTTTTCATAAACATTTTAGATATAAAAATATTCAATGAACTAAATGTGTTTGTCCCTTAAGTGACACTTTATTCACCATTTGTTTCCTCAGCAGAGAAAGACACATTTTATTATTGTTCCAAATACCAGGTGTAAAAATAATATGCTGACAATAATAATGAAGTGTCCCCTCTGGCACCCGGTTGACAGCTTGCTGCTTAGTAAACCACTATAATTACCTGAAATGACACTTACACAGTATAAAATATATTTTTTGAAAGATATTTAAACCCACTGGGTGATTTAACCACTGACAATTTGATAAAAAGTAAGGACAATTCAAAATATGATGGCAGATAAAAGACCGAGAGGACTAGTTTATTCATTTACTGTAGAGAAAACTCAATGTTTTCCTATTCCAGGTGCTTCTCAGAATACAGGTATGGGGCCAGTTATCCAGAAAGCTCAGGACCTGGGGTTTTCCAAAATGCTTCTATAAAATTATGTAAATATTTATGAGCAGATTTATCAAGGGTTGAAAGGAAAAATTAATTAAAAAATTTGATTGTCAAGCTATTTTTGTTTACATTGACTAGGGAATAGTCCAAATTCGATTTGAATTTGCAAAAAGTTAAAAACATCGAATTTTGAAATTTATCATGTACTATCTCTTTAAAAACGTATTTATCAAAATTCTGCTGAATTGCCCAGAACCTACTTATGTTTCTTTTGGAAAAAACTTTGAATCAAAACAGACTAATTCGAACGAATAAAAAATTTGACCATTTTGGTTGGTCTTTTTAACTACGAGACTTGACCCTTGATAAATCTGCCCCTTAGGGTCTTATTTATCAAAATCCAAATTTTTCAGAGTATTTAAATTAAAAATGTACGACCAAACTAGAATCCACAATGTGAACTTATTTATTAATAAAAAAAAAGCAAGATTTAATTGGATTGGGGACAAACTTGATACAACTGAGCAAAAATCCAAATCCGATTATTTCATGAAAACCCTGAATTTTTCAGATTTTTTTCAAGCTAATTTAGGTGCAGACCACAGAAACTTAAAAATAGTATAGGGACCTCTCCAATTGACTTTTATAATACAACCTTGGGAGGTCCAAGATGACGGTTTTTCAGATATGGATTTTTTCCATCCTTGGGGTATAAAAAAAAATCTCAAAAAATTGTAGAGTTTTTTTCACTAATAAATTTGGATTTTATGGTTTTTGGCATTCAAAATAGCCCCCTAAACCCCTAATACTTCCAATAAGGATAAGGATTCCAATAAGGATTAATTATATTAAAATATCTTTATTTGGACCAAGTACAAGGTACTGTTTTAGTATCATAGAGAAAAAGGAAATTAAAAAAAAAAAAAATGTTGATTATATGGGTGAAATGGAGTCCATGAGACTTAGCCTTTTTTGTAAGTGGTGGTTTTTACTCAGACGTCACTGTTTGACAATGCTGTAGTTCTGAATCCATCCAAGCAAGACAGTCCTGAAGGCAAGACGCATGTCAGTTAGAACATTGGTTTCTCACTATATATACGGCTCTGTTACTGATATCAGGGATTTGTCAACAGTTCAGATGTTTCTTTGTATCCTACAGTTACCATACCTTTTGTTAACCACTCAGACCTAATTAGAGAGTAATTTGCTCATTTCCAAGGGAATCTTGAGAATGACATATCTTATTAAGATTTACTTGACATGGGGCCGGAGGTAGGGCATTTGTTCTGTACCTTGATAAATGCTGCTGCATAGACTCAGGTGATTGGATGACTGATATATCCATTGATTCCCCCCCTACAATAATAATTGATTTTGCCAGTTTTTTGGGGGGAGAACTTGCCATGCTGAGATTTTGGTAAATCGTTCTAAGTGACAATTACATTCACTAAAGGTTCTGAAGTTCAGAATTTTTGCGCAATGCTGATATTAGTCCACTAGTTTGGTTATAAACCCTGGCTGATGAAAATCCTTCACAAAAATGTTCCTGACTAGTGATGGGCGAATTTATTCGCCAGCGGCGAATTCGCGGCGAATTCCCGCGATTCGCCGCTGGCGAATAAATTCGCGAAACTGGCAAAAAAATTCGCAAAAAAAAATTCGCCGCGCAAAAACGAGTCGCGCGTCATTTTTGACGCGACGCGTCGAAAACGACGCGACGCGGCGGAAATGACGCGACGCGCGTCAAAAAACGACACGCGACTCGTTTCACGAATCGGCGAAAAATTCGCGAATTTCTCTGGAAATTCGTGAATTTTTCGGCGAAGCGAAACGCGGCCGTTTCGCCCATCACTATTCCTGACTGGATACACCTTATTTATTGAAAGATGGCTTTCTTGGTTTGTCTTATCTTTGGGCTGAGTATATCTATAAATATACATATTTATGTATATGAATGAATATTCAGTCAGAAGCCATCTGTTGCCCATGCATAAATCTCATAAGTGACAATAACCCCCAATTAATAATGCTTGGGTCTGTTCAAATTAATAAATTGTAATGGATTATTTAAAACCCAACATTATGTTCAGACCCAGACTCCTCCAATCTCCAAAGTTTTAACTGCTAACAATATCTGAGCTCTTTCCATCTGCTAATCATGTCCACCTCTCCCATACGATTCTTTGATACAGCAACTAAAGTCCACCTGGAGAACATCAACAATTCCACTAGAGTGAATTTATAAGTAAGATGTGGGACAACTCAACATTCCTCTTGAAGTTACAAGTCAAGACTTGATAAAGGCTGTGAATGTTATGCAAATGTTGGGTTGAAACAGTGATTACTTTCATTTAACAATATCTCTGACATGTGAGATTCCCAAACTCAAGGTGGGGCCTTGGGTGAAAAGGACAAGACCTCTCCAGGCTATGAGGGAAGAATCTAGAACCAAAGGAGAATAGTCTAACATCATTCCCCTATTCTGAGCATCATTACACAGGTATGGGACCTGTAATCCAGAATGATTGAGACCTGGGGTTTTCCAGGAAACCTTTTTCTTGGAAAACCCCAGGTCATGAGCATCCTGGATAACAGGTCTTTCTATAATTTGGATCACCATACTTTTTTTGTTTTTTTTTTTGGATCACCATACAATTTAAACATTCAATTAACCCAATATGATAGTTTGCATCCAATAAAGATTAAGGGGGTTATTTGTTTTAATTCTGTTTTTTTTCTGGTTGGAGTTTTAAAGGGGAAAACACATTTTTTTATCATAGAAAAAAACTAACATTTTTCGAGATTTATTAATTGCTGTTTAAAAATTGTCATCTAGTACACATTGCAGTCAAGCACATCAATCTGTGTAGTTATTTTTTGCTGATTTTTTATTGTTTTCTCTGCTGATGGAATAATGACATTATATAAGGAAATATACACCTTTTATTTATTTTCCACTGCTTTTTACATATTTTTCCAGTGTAAATAATTTTACATCAGTCCCTAAATGTACAATATCCCAGGGACAAATCAAGTGAGAATGATTGACTTCTATATGTGTAACAGACAGCTTTTTTTCCTTCATTTGTATTGACTAAAATGTACTCAGTAAATACATTTTCATAGAAAATAAAGCTAAACTTTTATTATTTCTATTGTAAATGTAATCTCTCCCGTATTACAGATAATAACCTCTCTGCAGTGGGACAAGAAAAGTGATTAATGATGTTTTTTATTGCCACTGGAATATCAGAAGCAGAGAGAAAATTAAAATAAGGGAACAAAAGAACATTTTTAATAAAGCTTACGGTTCACGTTTTACTAGATAATGCAAACAAGCAAACACAAGGAAACCTCTACAGCAGACACTTACATTCAGGTTATTATTATTATTATTATTATTTTGTTAAAGGTAGATAAAGTCTTTTGTTATTTTAAATTTGCTGTTGATGCAATGTAAAATTACCAGCATTCATATTGCACCTCATAAAATAGTCTTAATTTCTTCTATTAAACCAATCATTTCTATTTATATTCTTCCTTCTTTAAAGCTAAGAAAACTTCCATTGTACATAAGAATAGTGTTTGGGAAACTTCATTTATTAGAAGAAAATACAGGACGCTTTTTTGTGCTTGTTTATTTACTTTGGTATAGAGGTGCCTATCCACTTTCTCCCAGGAATGAGATTCTAAATAAATCTAGTCACCAAATATCAGGTATTCGATTCTAGTTTGGTTTAGTCTATCCACATTCTATTCTGTAGGAGATTCTACTTAAAGGGATACTGTCATGGGAAAACATGTTTTTTTTTTTAATAGTGTTGCTCCAGTAGACTTCTGCACTGAAATCCATTTCTCAAAAGAGCAAACAGATTCTTTTGTATCCAGTTTTGAAATCTGACATGGGGCTAGACATATTGTCAATTTCCCCGCTGCCCCTGGTCATGTGACTTGTGCCAGCACTTTAGGAGGGAACTGCTTTCTGGCAGGCTGTTGTTTTTCCTTCTCAATGTAACTGAATTGTACGCAGTGGGACATGGGTTTTTACTATTGAGTGCTGTTCTTAGATCTACCAGGCAGCTGTTATCTTGTGTAAGGGAGCTGTTATCTGGTTACCTTCCCATTGTTCTGTTGTTAGGCTGCTGGGTGGGGGAAAGGGAGGGGATGACATCACTCCAACTTGCAGTACAGCAGTAAAGAGTGATTGAAGTTTATCAGAGCACAAGTCACATGACCAGGGGCAGCTGGGAAATTGACAATATGTCTAGCCCCATGTCAGATTTCATAATGAAATATAAAAAAAATCTGTTTGCTCTTTTGAGAAATGGATTTCAATGCAGAATTCTTCTAGGACAGCACTATTAACTGATGCATTTTGGAAAAAAAAATTTTCCCATGAGAGGATCCCTTTAAGACTATTCTATCTACTTTATATCAGGTATGTGATTCTAGTTAAGTCAAGCCTATCTACTTTCTATCTGGTATGAAGCTCTAGTTAAGTCTAGCCTATCTACTTTCTATCTGGTATGAAGCTCTAGTTAAGTCTAGCCTATCTACTTTCTATAAGGTATGATATTCTAGTTATGTCTAGCCCATATATACTTTCTATCAGGTGTAAAAATAATGATTCTTGTTAAGTCTAATCTATCTACTTTTTTGCAGGTATGCGAAATTCTTGTTTAGTCCAGCCTATCTATTTTCTCTCTTTGCGGTGTGAGAAGTCAATTTATATGTTTAAACAAAAAAGAAATCAAAATAAAAAGTGCAGTCAAAAAACGATAGGCTGTAAGTTTTCGACAGGGACCACATTTCATATAGTTGTACTGAAAAGGAATTTTCATTCCTTGGGTCACACACATGTGGCAGAATTTTTGAAGTGAAAAAACTTCTACCCTCGATGAATTTTTAAAGGGCTTTTTTGATCGAATAAAAAATAGTTTGAATCATTCGAATCATTCAATTTGATCGAACGATTCTCCGCAAAATCCTTCGAATTCTGAGGTCCCCTATAGTCGAAGTTGAAGGATTTTTAAAGGGGAAGTACTTTGAAATTCAAAAATTCGAATTTTTAAATGTTTTCAAATTGAATTTTGGGCTATTTGATAGTTGAAGTAGCCCAAAATTACTTTGAAATTTTAATTCTGAATTTTCACTTTGACCCTTAGTAAATCTGCCCCTAAGGGTCGAATTTTGAATTTATTAAATTCGACCATCAAAATTTTTTAAAGGCTATTTTCAATTGAAAATGGATCCAATAGGTCCATTTTCAATCGAATAAAAATCATTCAGATGCATTGTTTCGATTCGAATGATTTTGGAAAAAATCTTTAAATTTTCCAAAACTTTGAAAAAATATCTTTAAAGGTTCTAGGAGGTCCCCAATAGTCTAAAATAGCAATTAAGCAGCTTTAAAGTGGTGAAGTGTCACATTTGACTTTTTTAAAGAGACAGTACTTCAAAATTTGAAAATTAGAATTTTTTCAATGCAAATTGATATTCGATAGTCGAAGTAGACAAAAATTACTTCAAAATCCGAATTTGTTAAATTTGAATTTTCACTTCGACTCTTAGTAAATGTGTCCCATACTGCGGTTATTGCTTTTGAACTAAATATTTACCTGAATTTCAGATATTTTGTTAGCAACAGGGATACAAAATTAGTTTTTCCATCATAAAAAGTGATTAAGGGGATGATTTATCAAGGGTCGAATTTCGAAGTGGATATTACTTCGAAATTCAACCATCTAATTGAAATACTTTGACTTTGAAAATTGAAGTTGAAGTTTTTTCAACAAATTTCGCTATCCTGCGGGCGAAGTAAAATCATTCGATCAAGCAATTAAATCGTTCAATTTTACCATACGATTTTTCTTAGACTAAAAAAAACATGCTCTAGGAGACAGTACTTCGATTATCGAATGGTCGAATTTTCGAACAATTTTACTACGAATCAAAGTCGAAGTCATAGTAACCTATTCGATGGTCGAAGTATCCAAAAAATTACTTTGAATCTTGAATTTTTTAAATCTGCCCCTAAGTCTCATATCTGGGAGAGAAGCTATTAACAGTCTGCAGCTGATCATTTGCATTGTCTCAAAGCTGCTTCTATAGTAACAAGGCAATTCCACACTCTATGGCATCTCGTGTCACATTGGGAGCTCCTTGTTCCTGGCACAAGAATCACAATCATATATTATTTTCATTTATTTGTCTTCAGTGCCCAGTGACAAGGAGCTCCCTATTGCAATAACTTCTCAAGAGCATTCCATGTTAATCAGCTGCCAGACAAGCCACACAGTGGAACTGGGGGAACACAATCAGTACTTCAAAAAAGATCAAAGCAAAGGGAGACATATTAATTACATACATGAAAACAGGATTTAGTAATGCCAGAACTTAGCATATATATAGATGTCAGCCTAACTGGTATGTGTTTCCCTGTGGATCACAATTAGATTAAAACCAGTGCCATTATCAAAATCAAATTATTTCTGCTGTAAAAGTAGACAAGGTAATTTTGAAAGCACATGATTTTAGTACAGGTTTGGGATCTTTTATCAAGAATGCTTGGGGTTCAATAAGAGCTTCATCTATAATCCGGATCATCATACATTTATTGAACACTATTGTTTTTTTTTTTCCTAAACTCTGAATGCAAAAATCACAAAAAATCTGTGATTTTTTTTTTTTATAAAATCAGACTTTTAGAAAATCACAAAATTATTCATCCCAGAGGATGGAAAAATCAGAATCTGAAAAGCTGGCATCTCAGAACTGTTGAGGTTGCATATAAGGCAATGAGAGAAGTCCCAATGATTTTTTGTTCTGCGTTTCCGGCTGAAAATCACAATAAATTCATGAAATTTTGGGGTTTCGGGTGGAAATTTCAAAAACATTCATGAAATTTGTGTTTTTTTTTTACGATTTTTTCAGATTTTTATCCACAAACCAAATTTTCCAGGAAATTGCATTCATAAATAACCTGAAAAAAACCTATGCAGATTTGGTTTGATTTTTTTCAGAAAATATTGAGATAAATAACCCCCTAAATAAGCCTTATAGAATTGTTTTGCAACCAACACTGCACTCAACCCATTATCAATATATTTAAGACATTCTGTACATACAGCTACTAAAAATG
>CM044434.1:159012642-159042408 GCA_024363595.1 Xenopus borealis
AAAAATTATGCTATTTTTCAGACTATCACCCTAAAAAAGTAAAAGACGCCAGCATTTTTTCAAGTTTTTCAAATTTCAAGTTTTTTTTTCAAACTCCTATCTATTGTATTGAACTTCACCAGGTGAAGTAAAGTCTAGCGCAAGAGGTAACGTTCAGTAAAATGTTCATCTTAGTGAATTAGCGTAGTTACGTCCCTGGCGTAAGGGTGCGAAGTTGCGCTAGTCTATCTAATTCACCAGTGAATTTTCGCCAGGGACACTGTTAGTGAATTGGCGAAGTTGCTAAATGACATCACGCTTGCGAATAAGCTCTAGCGTTAGACGCTTTGTGCTTTAGTGAATTTGCCCCAGGGGCCTGGTACACATGGTGAGTACTGGGGTTACCCCACTCTGCTTGTGGCTGCCCACCACCACTATACAGTGATGTTTAATGTAGGAGAGAGGCTGCGGAGGGTGCACAGCAATACAGCAGATCCCTTTTGTAAATTGTTTAGTGATTTGGTTGCATTGTTTCAGTGTACATGTAGCTATGATGAGCAGTGCACCTATAGCCTTTCGTTAAGATGGGTGCTGCCTGGGGAGTACTAAAACCTTTCCATGGTGTAACGCAGGACTGCTCTTACTCACTATGCCAACTATCTTACATCCCTTGGGTGATCCAAGGAGCTAGTCTGACCCTTAAAGGGCAAGCAAAGGCAAAGAAATAAAATCCCATTTTTACTTTCTTTAATGAAAAAGAAATATATCTCAAATACACTTTTTTAAAATCTGTACCGTTTTAATAAGAAACCTGACTGTATGCAGTGAAATTCTCCCTTCATTTAGAGCTGTGGTTAGGAATTGTCAGACGGTCCCTAACTTCTGGCAGGGAAACAATCATACTCATGAACAGCAGGGGGGGCCCCTGCCTTACTTACCAGCCATGCAGAACTCAAACAGCTTTGTTTTTTGATCATTTATGACGATCCCTAATCTTAGCTCAAATCACACTGAGCATGTGCACAGTCTTGGTCTTGCAAAGATGTATAACAAAGTTACAAGATGACAGCCCCTTGTGGCCAACTTTTGAAAGCATAAATCATTTGTTTGATTAGGCTTGTGGTGCAGTAAGCTCATGTTTATGTTTAGTATACAAAATACACCATTTCTACCCTTATTCTATTTTACACTTTCCTTGCCCTTTAAACCTTGATTTTAGTTATAGTACTCAACTGAGGTCTACATCCAAATCAGGTCCTTCTTGGGCAGCATACATACAAATGTATCTTAGAAAGTTAGGGATATGATGGAAGTAAGAAACTGGTGGTAACTAAGGCAGCAAAGCCTGATACAAATGGGGGTACAAACCAGACTCCTTCAGTTCCCAATATTATGTACTGTTACTAACACAGGTGATACACTCCAGTAGTTGTCTAGCACATAGCAACCAATCAGTGCTTTGCTTTCATTTTTTTTCACCAGTGATGGGCAAATCAGACCCATTTGCTTCTCTGAAAATGTGCAAATGGCCATAAAATTGCCATATGTATTTAAGTCAATGGGCAACAATTATTTTTGATGGGTGAAAAATATTTTTCACCCATTGGAGTCTATGGGCATCTTTTTTGCAAAACCTGCCAAAAAAAAATTTGCCGCTGTCTGATGAGAGATAATTGCTGATTGGCTGCTGTGGGTACCAGGTTTGGAACAGCTGAACAACATAGAAAGCTTGTCTTCCCCTTTCTGATAAAGGAAACTATTATTCAGTTGATAAAAATATAAATTTCCCCCACACACAAACAGACACCCAGTTTCATATAATAAATTTGAGTGAGAAACAGGGAATTTACTGTGACTGCTGGAGCATCCAGAAATAACAGTGATTACCCAGTTAACAAGATTCAGAATACTCAATTTTCTCCCATAATTGTTGGCAAATGCAAAAATAGTTGCCAAAAATACTTCCAGTGCCGCAAATATACCAGGCATTGCATGAAATACAATAGATTCTAGATTTAAATTTGTCCGCCGGCAACTGCTGATTACAAATATAAGAATGCTACATGCGGTATTGGGTTCCAAGGCAGAGAGACTGGGCACCCAGCCGAAGAGGAAAGAAAAGATATATCAGGAATTTCCAAAATGAAGCTCTCCAACCATAGATGTAATTTGGTTTCCATGATAAAATGCAAAATATCCAATTAGTATTATATTTTATTCATAAAGCACCAACACATTAACAGATATTGTTCATCATTCCCATCAATCCCTGCCCCAGTGGAGCAGGAGAGTGGAGGTACACAAGGACCCTGCTGTCAGGATCGCGCCGCCCGGAGGCTTACCGTTGCTCCGGGCGGCGCGTCCTCTCTGTCCGGCGTCCTATCCGCAATGGCGGCGCCACGTGGATAGCGGCTATGAATTTGAATATTTAAAGCGCCATTGGACGCCATTATGGCGCCCAATTATAGGACCACAATGTTCCTGGGTTTATCTTGATCCTGTTTCTTGTATATTTGACCTTGCCTGGACCTGTTTTTGCCTTTGTTCCTGCCAATACACCTTTTTGCCTGGACTTGTCTGACTCCTGCCTAATCCTTGCCTGTGCTGCGTTATTGGACCCTTCAACCCCTATGCTTCCTCCTTGGCCCACTACTTCCCCATGGCGCCTAACGAAGGCCTACCCGTGACACCTGCCCACCAATCACTGTCCTTCCATAACTTGTGCATCATGCAGCGGATGTAAATGGCAACTGGACCCTGTAGCACAGTGATCCCCAACCAGTAGCTCGTGAGTAACATGTTGCTCTCCAACCCCTCGGATGTTGCTCACAGTGGCCTCAAAGCAGCTGCTTATTTTTGAATTCCAGGCTTAGAGGCAAGTTTTGGTTGTATAAAAAACAGATGTCCTGCCAAACATTCTCTCCTGTAGGCTGCCAGTCCATATAGGAGCTACCAAAAAGCCAATCAGAGCTCTTATTTGACATCCACGTGGACTTTTTCATGCTTGTGTTGCTCTCCAACTCTTTTTTAAATTTAAATATGGCTCACGAGCAAAAAAGGTTGGGGACCAATCCTGTAGCACCACAGTGTTCTGCATTTCTTCCCCTGGTAAATGACCCAAATATATGAAATATGTTTTTAGCAAGGGCATTTGATGGCCAAAGGGTATAGTTTCAGACTTAGGGTCCAAGTCAAGTGCCATGCAGCCATTATTTTCTTTTTTGAAACAAAAATCTTTATTAATGTATGTCAATGGTTAGTATCAGCAGTAAGACTAGGAATAGTGTATAAAAGTCACCTTCCAGGCAGCTATACCTTCCAGGCAAATAAAGCAGCCACACGCCCCTCCTAGGCTAAACATGCCTCCCCCAGCAGCACACTCTAGCATTGCTTTCAATGAAGTTGCCAGATAAGTGCCTAGCTATAACCTCATTGGGTGCTCAAGACATGCGCTCCCCTTAGTCCCTTCCCTGTCCCTTACTGCTTACTTAATTGCTTTTTTATAGCCTTTGAGGTTTCTCCCATCATTCAGTGCTGTGCTATTAGACTCCTTAGAGACTCTATTCAGGTGAGAAGGTAATAGATAAACTCATCCTCAGCAGATAAATGGCTTTCAACTTGTTGTAAGACAAAGTAAAGGATTATGGGTTTAGTTTTATGTAAACACTGTAATTTATCAAACTGAAGACTCCCCTCATAATGCCTCTGAGCTCATTAATGTACATTGTTCAGCATAATGTATTCCTTTATCTAGTATGTTGCCTTTATAAACACATTGCATTAGGGAGCCTTTGTCCTAGATTCTTTTCATCTGGCTCCTTCTTTCTAACCTGATGGGTGCTGAGCATCTCATTAAAGTTTTAATGGCCAAACTGCTGGTATATTTCCCTTCATTTTAGTATAGATCTATGCAGGGCTGATCACCACAAGTAAGCACTGTATATATGTAGAACATCACTGCCAGTTTAAGGATTTTAAGCAGCCCATTTGTTGGGAGGAATTCCAGCCATTTTACTCTTAGATTTCAACATGTAATTTAGGAAAATGTATATGTGAATTGAAGTGTGTGTGTGTGACTTATAAGATTTTATTTAAAACATCCTTAGTGGTGCAAACTACACATTAATGTGACTTACACTCAAAAAACATAAAAAAATTGAAGAATTCAGAAGGTAAAAGGCAGGTAGAAGCTGCTACTTCAGCTCCACCAAACCAAGCTGCCAGCTCCATGAATGAGGCCATTGGTAGGACCTGCCCAACTGATGCCTGGCTAAAAAAGGACTGCACTGCCTTGTTGTATGATCCAATCATTGGCATATGGGCAAATGATCATATCAGTCTTATTTGGACTAGCATGTGGGTGGCCAAATCAATTAAGCGGAGATCTCCTTGTTTGGGGCCGTCTCAAATGAGTGGATATCAACATATATGACCAGCTTTTGATCAAGGATAAGATCAGATGACAAGTACATAAGGGACAATATCCTGCTTAACAGTAGACTGACTCCACCAGATATCAAGGCTGAATGAGTGCAAAGATTCCATTTCAGCGAAGCAGAGAAGACATTGGGTCATGTAGTAGCTAACCTTTGTTAACACAACAAAATAGGATGAAGAGGGCTTGGGCTAAGAAACACAAGAACCAGACTCCAGAAAAATGGAAACCCCTATTGTGGACTGGTACATCCAAGTTTAACATTTTTGGCCCATCACAATGTGTTTTTGTAGTTAATCAACTGGGTGAGACAATGTTCAGTGTTGAAAAGAAACAGTTAAACACATGTTTTTGAGATGTTTTGCTGGTTTTAAAGTTGGGGACCAGCATAGAGTCATTGGAATTCTGGATCAAATGTGCTACTTCACTATTATTCAGTGCCATGCCATACTCTCTGTCATGATAGTTATGGAACAACCCTTTGTGATGCCACAGAATAGTGTTTCTAAACATATTCCAAGAACTATTTGAATAATAAGGAAGAGAGAGGAAAGCAAAAAGTTACAACTTTAATCCAACTGAGCTGATTTGGGCTGAATTGGGTAGAAAGGTCAAGGCTAAACAGCCAAGTAGTGCAGATCATTTATAGGCACTTGTTCTGCAGCCCTGGATGATCTTTCAGACATACACCTTGAGTCTTTGCTATCAGCCATAGGGGCCCTACCAGGCTTAGTAAGAGCATCAAAACAACAGGGCTGCATTTAGACATGACAAGGCATGGGTCAAAAGCCTGTACAGATATACACGATATAACTACACCAGTACAGGTATTCCTTAAATCAAGGTCTGTGTTGCTTTTACCTGGATCCAAGCACAACTGAGCAGGATAGTAGTGGCCCTTTCAAGATCAAGAATGGCTCCTTAGAAAAAGACTATATTTTATATTGACTGCTTGTTGCAACTATTGTACCAGTGTTCCACACAGTCACCGGATTAATTATTAGCCACCTTCTGAAAGGCTATAGAAATACAATGCACAACTTGAAAGAAACATATAATGAAATTGAAGAAAATGAGAACCAAGATCTTTTTTTTTTATGTATCTATCCTTGATGTGTACTTTTCTTTTCAACTGTTGTAAACTGTTGTGAAAGAAAGGTACTTTTATAATAAAAAAATCTAATTCTCACAGTGTCTTTCAGCAGTTTAGAGTGCTTAATAAAGATAAAGTACATTCCAACAAATTTTATAGGGTAATTATTTGGCATTAGATGTCCAATACTTAATTGATTCTGTTTTTAGAGCTGTCCACGGCCAGATTATCAGGGAATCACCTAGAGTTATATAGGGGTGGGAGCTTAGCTGCGGCATGGTCTGGACATACCTGCTCAGATATAATGGGCCATCAAAAATTCCCATTTCCATAAAATTTCCATTTCTGTGTTCTGCACTCATTGTACCCTACTTTATCATTTAATAATATTTAGCACAAATTTTCCCATATGCCAATAAAAAGGACAACCCTTTGGGAGTCTCACTGCTGAAGAAGCAAGTTACAGTTAGAACCCTATAAAATGCATAATAAAATACAATACTGAAAAGACCAGGAATGACTGATGTAGTGGGCCAATTTAAATATATTAGAATATATGGGCAAACCATTCAAGGAATTTAAAGCGAATGGTATTTTTAGAAGCTTTTTGTCATGACTAAAGTCATAGCCTCATTGGACCCTTACTTTATAATGTAATTGTTTAGTGGTGAGCACTGCTTCAATTACAACTCCCAGCATGCCACTGACATCCAAAAGCTGAAGGTATCTAACCCTTAGTTTAAACTATATACTATATCTGCCAGTATCACTGCTTCTGGTAGAAATTTTCTCCTCCTCTTCACTAGTGTATGACTATCTCCAAATGTTTTACTCAGGACTTTCCACAGATTGTTACTCTACCCATCCGTAAAACCAACCCTGACTGGCCTTGTGTGAAGGAATGGATAGGTCCGACATCTGCCTCAAGTCCAAGTCAATTACTGTGAGCATTACTCTAATATCATACATAGACAGATCTTCGTGCCTAGAAAGGTTGCTATGCAAGGAGATCATTACTTGATGGGGGTGGACTAAATGAAGCTAATTTGTTCTTTTGGCCCCCAGGTCAACCACTGGCTTATAATAGGGGCCACCAGGGGAAGGAGGCCCAATACAGTCACTGGATGATCACAACCATATATCTGCTGGAAGTTGTTTTGGCCCCATTGTAAGCTGACAACTAAGCCTGAATTGCCCAAGTTGCTAGTACATACAAGCACGTATGGCCAAAGTGATGGAACAAAGATCCCTCCATCTTGAAACAAGCAACAATCAGAGGACTTAAGCCTCTCTACATCCAAATAGCCCTGCACCAAGCAAAGCAAAAGATGAGTCCTTGGTTTTGGTTTTTTCTACCCTCCCTATCCTGGGTAGACCCCCCCCTCCCTCCTCCCCCAGCCTAGTTGCCCCCACCCCCAGCAAATGCCCCTAATTTTTTGCTTACCCCTCTGTGCAGATTCTGGCCTCGGTAGTTCACAGGTGCCATATTCTTTTTTAGGTCTATCTTCGAAATTTGTGTAGAGTTTCGGCGCATGTGCAGTTGTAGTAAATTTCCATTCCCGAACAACTGCGTGTGCGCGGAAAGTCATGAAAATTTCTGAAAAATTTTCATGACTTTCACCACATGCATGGTAATTTAGGACCGGAAATTTACTCCCGGGGGGGGGGCAACTAGGCTGCGGGGGCAGGAGGGAGTGGGGTCTAGGGGGGTAGGGTTTTTTCTAGAGCAGGTTTGGTTCTCCTTTAATAACACATAAGTTATACGGACTCATGTCACTATAGCACTATATATACCGTTTATAAGGATATCATTAACTAGATATTCATGTGTATGTATTAAAATCACTATTATCTTAGGAAGTTTACCAGCAATACAATATCTGAGACCTTCCTGTATATTTATGCAGATATCGGATACACAAGAGTTCCTTCAAAATTCAATATCCAACATCCTCATCTTGCAACCTAGCAGGAGAACCCCCAGCTCACCTGAGAAACAGCAAAAGCTTAATTCCCTTCATCATGGGAGAGGAATAGGAAGACTGGCAGAAGTTTCATACAAAACTGACTCTTCAGTAAATGACTTACAATAAACATTCAAGTCACAAGAGAATGACCTTTGTGGCAGATCTCAGATCACCTCCTAAGACAAAGCTCCATGGTGATATAGTATTCCAAATGTGTTATATTTATTCAGCTATAAAGTCAACTCTTTCTCTTTCAAACTCCTTATGCTCCATTACTGAACCATAGAATCCATATTTCACATGTCTTTTATTGATTGCAAACATCAAAACATCTCAGTCCTTTAGCTCTATCCATCCATCTTTGGATTGGAGTCTTACATCTGCACACCTTAAGCATCCTCTGTACTGCCTGGCTCTATTGTCACCTACAAAATATTTTCCTTCAGTAACCCATAGCAGATGACTCACAATGAACCAACTCCCACCTTCTAACTCAAGTTGAAGGCCACTTTCTTCAAACTGTGTTTTCTGATTTCTTCCTACTTTCATCTCCTCTGTTTCTGATTACTACTCTGACAATTTCCTGCTTTTCTTTCCCTGGAACCCATGTCACATTAATTCATTGCAAACCCAACCTTTGCATGCGGACTTAACCCTCTGTACCCCCAAGATGCTCCCAGTCATCTGAACACCAGTTAAGAAAGTGACAGTTTTCAATTTAACTGCCCTTGGTAAATAAATCCATTGGTTTTCTCAGGTCTACCTACAATATGTAGCAATGATCAACAAACCTTGAAATTAAATTCACATTTAACAATTCTACATTTCCTTCAACCCTCCAAGCATGTTGTCTAGGGCTCATGACATTCTTTCATTTATACCTTTACATTGAAACCCTCTGCAATGCTGCTGCAACTTTCTCTTTGTTGGCACCCAACTTACTTACTGTATTTGTCTTGACTTTATCCTCAATGCTGCTGCTAGATGCATCCACCTGTCCCACCTTTGTGTATGTATTTTGGGCTGATACAAATCCATTCCCTTTATTCTCTTTCATGAAATATGGCTTCCTAATGCCTAAATGCACTGCACCATAACCCACCATAGTTGTGGTTGTGCTACAATGGACACAACTGGGAAAATTGAGACCATTCATTAAAGGCACCTGCACCCAAAGCCCACTCCTTGAACTTTTGTATAGTTCCATCAAACGTCCATCCAATGCCAAGTTCCAAATTGATCACAAGTGCAACAATTGACACAATGGAACTATGGAGCTATAAATGGTCATATACAACCACAAGTGCAGCGTTCAAAGTGCTTTTTTTGATATAAGATGCCTTATTCTTTACCCACAATGCAGCATTTCCTGTATAGTTCCGCAGTAACTGAATTGCAAGGGGGGGAATTAATATGACTCAATTGTGTTTATATTGACATTTTCAGACCAGAAATTGTTTGATTTTCAGCTCTGTATATCAAAATGACATCTGCTCATGATTCTTTAGGCGCAAGTCCAGAACACTGCTCTTGTGAGGTTGCCTTATTGGCTGAAGCGGGAACCATAGAGCTTCAACCTTGTTTGATGTGGCAGCAAATACACTTGCACATGATTCACAACTGATGATGGGAAGACCCACCAGTGCCAAGGACACATGCCAGGAGCGGCTTTGGATGCAAGTAAGTTAAAGGAGTGGTTGACTTTACAATAATTTTTTTTTGTATGATATAGAATGGCTATTTCTAAGCAACGTTTCAATTGTCCTTTTTTACTTTTTATAGTTTTTAAATTATTTTCCTTCTTCTTCTGACTCTTCTCAGCTTTCAAATATGGGTCACTGAAGCATTCTGAAAACAAATGCTCTGTAAGGTTTCAAATGTATTGTTATTCCTACTTTTTGTTCCCCATCTTTTGAAAGGCCTATTTATCACTTTCACCCTTTGATAAATACGCCTTCAAACATCCCATAGAAATGAATGGAGAGCTGCGGAATTTCCCTCTAGTGGCGGAACTTCACTCTTAACTTCACTCTTTGATAGATCTACCCCCATGAGTTCTGGCACTTACTTGATGATACTTGACCACTATGATGCGAACTACAAGAATAACAAAATGGCCTGTTATCCAGGAGGCTTGGGACTTGGAGTTTTCCATATAAGGGGTGTTTCTGTAATTTGGATCTTCATACCTTAAATCTACTAGAAAATCATGTAAACATGAAATAAAGCTGGTTTGGCTTCCAATAAGGATTAATTATATCTTAGTTGGGATCAAGTACAAGCTACTGTTTTATTATTACACAGAAAAAGGAAATCATTTTTAATATTCTGAATTTTTTGATTAATGGAGTCTATGCGATGGCCTTTGTGTTCTTCGGAGCTTTCTAGATAACGGCTTTCCGGATAACAAATCCTATATCTGTACTCTGTACTGTGATCTTTAGAGGCACTCGATTCATTCAGTTCTACAGGTATATTCAAAATCAGATAAACCAGTATGGGTTGACCTTTGTGCACCATAACGAATCACTCCTACTTCAATGTTTTTTCAAAGGACAATAAATGGACACCAAACCCTAATTATAAATGTTCTATCATTTCCCTTTCAGTCATTTGCTGTTCCCTATATATGCCTGTACCATGTCGCTCTTTTTATTAACCAAGCATTACTGTACAATTTCTGTATAAAATTGTGTATATTATAATTACCATTTAATTGCTTCTGAAAGAGAACACAGAAAGGTAGAAAAGATAAATTTAGTTCCGTACATTTTGCGGCGGCGTGAAAAATAAAAGGGAGCGTGTCAATTCAGTTAGAAAACAATGTACACCTACACCTGGACTAAAATATGCACATATGGAGATATTTTCTACTTTGCTTGACACATGCCAGAAAATGATGGAAAAGGGATGATGGGAAAAAGAATATGTTGCTAAAGTTTTGGAGGGAGGGGTGCTAAAATGACATTCGCTATGGCAGACAATTCAGCTGTCATTTGTTGAGTCTCAAAATCTGAATTTTCAACATAAAAAAAAGTTCAATCAAACTAGAATACAGAATGTGACCTTATTTATTAATTTAAAAAATGTCATCAAAATTGGGGACAAAATCCAAATCACTTGATTTTTTTGGGCTTTTTCGCCGAAAACTCCAAATTTGGAAAAGTCCAAAATAGTTGGATTTACATGCTAATTTCAGCGCAGACCACAGAAACTTTCAAACAAGATAGGGATCTACAATTGACTTATATACAACCTTGGCAGGTCTGAGATGCAGGATTTTTGGATTCAGACTTTTTCTATTCTAGGTGCATGATAAATCTTGAAAAATTCAAGTTCTTTTTTTCCCACTAAAAATTGGTAAAAAAAAAAGTGTTGAAGTTTTTGGTATTCAGACTTTAATAAATAAACCCATTGGTTTTGGGCTACTTTACATTCAAATTACCCGTCCCACTGTGAAGGTGACCGTGAAGTATCTTTATGAATTGGATTAATATGCATATGCATCTGTTGTGACCATTTTAACAGGCCCACTTGGGGTGCATTCATAAATGAACCCCTATAAATTTTGGGTGTGAATGGCACATTGTCAAGGATAGAACCACAATGTGTAACCCTGACACAATTTTCTCTTTTTTTATTGATATATTATTTCACTTACATTACTGCCCCAGAGGAACTGAGCTACGGGGAGTGGACAAACCTTATAAGAAACAGGAAAAGTTGGGTATTGGGCATTCAGAGGAACCTCTGAGACTTTTAATCGTAGGCTAATTAGGCCCTTTTAATATATATCTTCTGCTTGACCTTTTTTATGTTTTTTATGCCCAATACCAATTTTTCCTTGTTTTTTATACAGTTGCATGATGCCCTACTTTGAAAAATGTTTGTTTGGATTTTACTTCACCTTTAATCGAGAAGGTATGAGGCCACTAAATACCAGTGAAATGAGATATTAGAAATATAAAATGAAGTGATATCAACAAATCTTCTTAGGTGACTTCTTTGAACTGTGGTTATGCCTCCAGGCCTTGTAGATTCATCCGCATCATATTTATGAAGACTTCTGACCTTGGTCTCCTGCATTAGAGAGTCCCCTTGGGAAGAAATCTCTACAAGTGTTCACCCAGTGATAGATTAAGACAATGTGGAACCCTAAGCATAGTAATCATTTAGCATCAAATACTAGCAAGGTAGTATCTCCACTAGAAAACCATACAGACCACTGTTGAGTCCAGATAGGGTCACTGCAACAGAGGTAGGGCTACAGCAGAACAAGATGCAAACAGTGGGACAAGATTAAGACAATAAGACAAGAAATAGATAGTAGTATAATGTATTTGCATAAGAGCAATATGTGGACAGTAAAAAAGATGGCAACACTTTTAATCGGTGTTACCCAACATGTGGCCCTTCAATTGTCTGGCCATCAGAGGGTTTTGTGAGTTGTAGTCTGAAGGGTCAACTGTTCAGATCTGTTTTCCTGAAGGTTTTTCCACCACTAGGCTGTTACCAGGTCTTTTACCACTCATGGTTGCCAGAGAACCAAAGGATCTTCTGCTGGGCCCAAGCCTAGTGATCCATAGACTAAATTCCCATCAGCCTTTTTATTCCTACCACAGGCATATCTAATGGCTGCAACACATGCCACTGTTTCCATCATACTGTTGAGAGAGTGGATTCTAGATGTTAGTTTCTTTCATAGGCCCTAGGACACCCAGTCCAACCTTGGGGCCACCTACAACACGTGACACTAGGTCAAGGCTTAGCAAACCTTGGGAAAAAGCCAATGCTCAACCAGAAACTCTCCACAAACACATGAAGTGTGTCAGAGTCACACTTGATCGACATCCTGCACCCCACTAAAGTTGCACCCCACTTTTCCAAATTTGTCCTACCCCCTTTCCAAACAAAATCAGTTTGACTGCCCTAAATGAATGAACTCATCATAATAACACCACAGTTTGATCTCACTGCAGAAGGAAAGTTCATTTTCACATATACACAGGACATTGCCATCGCGCTTCGGAACAAATTAGCAAAATATCATTTTAAACTTACAACATCCGTTACACAAATAGAGTGTGAGTTTAGTCTGTACTCAGCCCATTCTGCTGATGGAGATTTCCCTACTATGAATAATGCCTTTCCCCCAGGCGGAAAGAAAACACTCATTCTCCGTTCTCTTTTCATAATTGAACTCTTTTACTCCCATTAATATCAATTCACCACCGAAACCTGCTGCTTTAGATTCCCAGCTGCTCGGAGACAAAAAATCCCCCAACACAACGGAAGCAGCACACAAGGATTTTCCCTTCCCTACCTTGGTTGTAACGATGCACAGACAATCCATAGCGATCCCTTCTGCTACAGTCAATGCAAATGATAAAAATAAGAAAGCAAATGCAATTCCAAGGGATGCGACTACAGCCTGGAACGCTTACGTGGAGTCGTTACTGCAGAGCTTTCAACGGAGTCCTGGGCCCCTAGGAGGGGATGGATCAGTCCTCCATTATATTGACGGAAAAGCTGCCACAGGTATCTGAGAAATCTCTGCCGGAAAAAACTTCCAGGTGAAGAGGGAGACGTGATTCCTGCATGACTCCCGAGGAGACTTTCCTCCCTCACTGCCAGCTCAAGTGAAATGACAGTCAGTGGAGTGTGCAGAGGAGATTATCAAGAAATCAGAGTTGTAGCCATGCTTTCAGCACACGGAACTGCTTCATCATGACTACACGCTGGGGATGCCAAGTTTTCTCTCTCTCTATTGCTTTCATTCAGCCAAAGCCACCAGGAGTCCCATAGAACTGCCATCAATATTCTTCTGTTTACCGACAAAATGCTGACTGTCAGCTCTGAAAGTGTCTTGTTTGCCTTTAATACCAACTGGTCCTTCTTGCACTGAAACACTTTGTGCCGGCAACATGTTTAATTTAAAGACAGTGTCTGCTTAGTGCTCACACCACCTGGCTGCATGGAGGGTAAATAAAATCGGTATAAGGACCGGATCACGTCACTTTGGTTTGTGTAACTTTACAAGCAGCATATTGGGGGGCTAAGCGCATCCAGATATACTATATTATATGCAATGTCTTTGGAACAGGGATACCCCCACCCAGCTGCTGCAGCAGATTAGGGGAAGTAAAGCAGGAGAAAAAAAGATGCATCCTAGAAAATGAGATTAAAGGGATCTTCTTTTTGTTTGTATAACACCAACATATTCCAGAGTGCTTTACAGACATAATTGACACATGATTCCCATCAGTCCCTGCCCCAGTGAAGTAACAATCTAAAGACCCTATTCATTTCCATCAGTCTCTACCCCAGTGAGCTTACAATCTAAGGTGCCAATCACATGCCCTTCAGTACCTGCCACAGTGGAGTTTACAATCGAAGGTCCCTATCACATTTCCATCAGTCCCTGCCCCAGTGAGCTTACAATCTAAGATCCCTATTACAGTCCCTGCCCCAGTGAGCTTACAATCTAAGGTCCCTATCGCATTCCCATCAGTCCCTGCCTCAGTGAGCTTACAATCTAAGGTCCCTATCACATTCCCATCAGTCCCTGCCTCAGTGAGCTTACAATCTATGGTCCCTATCACATTCCCATCAGTCCCTGCCCCAGTGAGTTTACAATCTAAGGTCCCTATCACATTCCCATCAGTCCCTGCCCCAGTGGAGCTTACAATCTAAGGTCCCTATCGCATTCCCATCAGTCCCTGCCTCGGTGAGCTTACAATCTAAGGTCCCTATCGCATTCCCATCAGTCCCTGCCTCGGTGAGCTTACAATCTAAGGTCCCTATCGCATTCCCATCAGTCCCTGCCCCAGTGAGCTTACAATCTAAGGTCCCTATCACATTCCCATCAGTCCCTGCCCCAGTGAGCTTACAATCTAAGGTCCCTATCACATTCCCATCAGTTCCTGCACCAGTGGAGTTTACAATCTAAGGACCTTATCACAGTCAGACACTTTAACTATGTAACTTTAGGGAAAATGTTAACAGGAGCCAATTAACCTGCTTGTTTGTTTTGGGGTGGGGGGAAGAAACCAGAGTACCAAGAGGAAACCCACAGGTAAGGGACCTGTTTGCTATGAAATCTTGTGAACAGATCTTTCCGTAGTTTGGATCATCATACCTTAAGTCTACTAGAAAATCATATAAACATTAAAAAACCCAACAGGCTGGTTTCGCCTCCTATAAGGATTCATTATATCTTAGTTGGGATCAAGTACTAGGTGTTGTTTTATTATTACGGAGAAAAAGGGGAATTGTTTTTAAAAATTTGGATTATACCTTTCCATAATTCGTCTTTTTGGATTACAGGTTTCTGGATAACGGATCCCATACTCCATGTGTCTGTTGGTTGTGCCACAGCTGCGGGTCCCAAATGGTGTCTTAAAGGGCACCTATCATTTAAAAAGTTACCGCCAATCAAAAGTTCGGGCTGATAGAGCCCGCATTCCGTTTGGGGGTACCAGTACTTTTTTTTTTAAATGCCACCGCCAGAGAAGGCAAACTCACACCGGGAGGGAGCTCCCTGTGCGAGCCTCCATGACAGTGGATGAGCATGCGCATTTATGCGCATGTGATGTCATGCGCATTTGCATTAAGAAAAGCTGCCCCAACAGGGACCGCTTTTCTTAATGCGCATGCGCGTGACGTCACACGTGCGCATCCACTGTCATGGTGCCTCGCACAGGGAGCTCCCTCCCGGTGTGAGTTTACCTGCTCTGCTGGGGGCATTTTTCTAAAAAAAAAAATACTGGTACCCCCAACCGGAATATGGGCTCTATCAGCCCGCACCTTTTGTTGGGGGTAACTTTTTTAAGCGATAGGTGCCCTTTTTTTGATGCAACAGATTTTTTGCAGGCAATTTTTTCAAAAACATTAGCTAGTGGCCAAATGAGGAAATTCGCCGTGAATCCATGCCTTTCGAATTTATTCCCCATCTCTACCATATATTATGTTGGTCTCTGCTGCCCCAGAGATCACCTGACCAGAAATACTACAACTCTAACTGTAACAGGAAGAAGTGTGGGAGTAAAAGACACAAATCTGTCTGTTAATTGGCTCATGTGACCTAACATGTATGGTTTGTTTGTGTGCACAGTGAATTGTAGGATCCCAGGGGTCTGCGCTTAGTCCTTATAATGGCAGGTTTCCATATAGAATTTACTCAAATACACATACCAGTAAACAAGTATATTATTTTGATAATGGTTTATTTACATGAAGCAGGTTTTACATATGAGCTTTTTTATGTGACAACTTTTTATAGAGACCTACACTGTATTTGATATAGTTTTCCTTTAAAAAGTGTTTTGGCAACATAAAAAGGGAGTCTTGTAGTTGCTTAGGGTAGATCTGCCTTTTACTCCCTAAACTATTATAAAAACTTCCCACTATAAAGATAGTAATGCACGTGTAAGTTTATAGTTAGATGAGGAGCCCCATTGTTGTACCCCAAATTGTGCTCCAGATGAGACATTTTATCCTCAGGAGTGAGACCTCACAACAGTGTTGAGGAAGGGTGCAATATCACCAAACAGTCAAAGAATGGGCGCCAGTTGTTGTTGAACAATAACTAAATGCATCAGTTAATAGTGCTGTTCCAGAAGAATTCTGCACTGAAATCCATTTTTCAAAAGAGCAAACAGATTTTTTTATATTTCATTTTGAAATCTGATATGGGGCTAGACATTTTTTCAATTTCCCAGCTGCCCCTGGTCATGTGACTTGTGCTCTGATAAACTTCAATCACTCTTTACTGCTGTACTGCAAGTTGGAGTGATATCACCCCCTCCCTTTCCCCCATCCAGCAGCCTAACAACAGAACAATGGGAAGGTAACCAGATAGCAGCGCTCTAACTAGGGTTGCCACCTTTCCCTGCGGCTGAAGCCGGGCAGGGGGGTGGTCCCGTGACGTCAGTGGGCGGTCCCGTGACGTCAGTGGGCGGTCCCATGACATCACGGGGCGGAGCTATGACGCCGCGATCGCCGATTGGCCGATCGTGGCGTCAATCAAGCTAATCCCGCCCGGTTTTCCTTATATGGAAAACCGGGCAGGAAGCATTGAACCGGGCAGCCCTTCAAAATACCGGGCTGTCCGGTTCAAAACCGGACAGGTGGCAACCCTAGCTCTAACACAAGATAACAGCTGCCTGATAGATCTAAGAACAACACTCAATAGTAAAACCCATGTCCCACTGCGTACTATTCAGTTACATTGAGAAGGAAAAACAGCAGCCTGCCAGAAAGCAGTTCCCTCCTAAAGTGCTGGCACAAGTCACATGACCAGGGGCAGCTGGGAAACTGAAAAAATGGTTAGCCCCATGTCAGATTTCAAAACTGAATATTAAAAAATCTGTTTGCTCTTTTGAGAAATGGATTTCAGTGCAGAAGTCTACTGGAGCAGCACTATTAACTCAAGCATTTAAAAAAAAAAACATGTTTTCCCATGACAGTTTCATTTTTTAACTGGTTTATTATAACAAATACCCAATGGAGAAAAATTAGGGTTACCACCTGTCCTGATGTCACCTGGACAGCCCGGTATTTGGAAGTGCTGTCAGGGTGAAACCTTCTGCCCAGGTTTCCAAATTAGGAAATCCGGACAGGACATTGAAAATATTGACATGGTAATCAGTCAAACTCTGATCGCCACATCATTAGTCCCACCCCTATGTCACCAGCCCCACCCCCAATGGCAGCAACTCCAACATCATCTGCCCTGCCCCTTGCCTATTTTCTGGCCCCAGAAAAGGTGGAAACCCTAAGAATAATGCAGTTATAAGAAACAAAAGCAATGGATAATCAAATATACACACAATACAGAACAAGAGAATAGTCTTCCTTATAGTAGCTCTTGAAAGGGGAATATTGCACTGTCCTCCCAGAGTTTCTTCTGTGTTCTTGGGGGACACCTCTGATGTGGAACCCAGATGGGAATCTATCTAAATTCCTATAACCTCTTTTGTTCCTTGTCTAGACCACAATGCCCTTGGGACAATCCCTGCTAATATCCTTGGTGGAGCCCAGAGCTGCTCAGTATAGGAAGCCCTACTCCTAGAGAGACTATTAAAGGGTCAAACTAATACTCATTTAACCCTATGCCCTCCTAGGATTCTACTCATTCCCTCGTCTCCCTTGAGGAAGCTCCTGCCAAAAAAAACCCTAGGGCAGCATGGCTCAGCCTTTTATGTTAGACCACACTGTCACCTTATGGCCAAACCTTGAGTAGCTAACAGAGTCACGTTATACACCCAGGAAGTGGGGAATTACTCCCTGTATTACCTAAGGGTCCCAGGTTACCAATCGGGATTGCACTATAAACAGGGGTGCATTTATAAGTCCCCTTCACATGTGTCCCATTCATAACAATAATTACAAGAGAAGGTTGTCAACCAAAAACTCATTATACCCAGCCCGGTATTTGGAAGGGCTGTCGAGGTGAAGCCTTCCTGTCCAGGTTTCCAAATTAGGAAATCCGGATAGGACATTGAAAATAATTACATGGTGATCAGCCAATCTCTCATCACCATGTCACCAGCACCACCCTCAATGTCACCAATACCATCCCTGGCATCACTAGCCTCACCCCTGACATCATTAGCCCCACCCCGACATCACCAGCTCTGACCCACCTCCGACTACATCTACTCTACCCGTTTTCGGGCAGCAGAAAAGATGACAACTGCAAGGTAAAGACATACAGGGAAATCACAGTGCAGCAAGTTGATTTCTGTATTTAAAGGTGAACTAAGCATCTCTTTTAGTAACACTAAAAAATTAAAGTATTTTAAAGTAATAAAAATATAATGTAGTGTTGCCCTTCACTGGTACACTACAAATTTCGACGTTAATGTTCCTTTAAAAATAGAGAAGGGGTGATGGTTCTAATTTAAATACATTAATCAACTTCCTGCACAGTGATTAGAATCAATGACAAAACACAAACCTAGGGTTTCCACCTGTCTGGTTTTGACCCAGAAAGTCCATTTTTTGAAGGGCTGTTCGGTCAAAACTGCCTGCCCGTTTTTCCAAATTAGGAAGACTGGGCAGGATTCCCTGAGATTGACGTGGCAATTGCCTATCGCCAGGTCATAGCCCCACTATGGTCACGGCCCCTTCTCCCCACCCAGAGTTAGTCGGGAGGAACCCTATCTAAACCATCCAACTGCCAAGTGTGCAATCCTCTGCTGAATGGCTAAAAGGGCAAGTGGAGAGATTTATGGAACCTTTTCCAGAGAAAGAAGCAGAGATACAGTCAATACTGTAATAAAGAGTATGTGCTTAGGACCAGTTCTGATCAATTAAAAAAAAATCATTAATAGTTCAAAATGTTTAAATATAGTTTTAACTCTTTACCCACATTCAGGAATGTTGGCCATTGGGCCTGCCCAACAGATATCTGGCCGATTTTCAGGCTGACATCAATAGGGCAGGAATGAAAATCCAGTTGGATAAGGAGGAGATTGACAGATTTATCCAATATTTGGCCCCAATTTTTGGAGTGTTGCCATAGGTTAATCCTCCCCAAATCTACTGTTGCTGCTGGTGATGTGAGGATCAGGTAAAACTCAGCCTGCAATACTTTAACTTGCACCTGACCATAACTGCAAAATGTTGCCATTGTAAGACCTGTGCCCCAACTCATTCCTCTATTCTAGCTCTGTACACTACTTGTGCCCAGGCCTCTGGTTCCAAGACACTTGGGTGCAGAGGGGGTGTGGACATACCCATTCTGACCCCCACCCAACCCTTACTCACAAAAGGCCAAATTTTAAACCAAACCTGCCCAACTGGGTAAACCCAAGAGTCACTGACAGTTTTGGGTCAACCCCCAACTAGTTGCCACATTTTCCAGCATCAAAGAGGTCGAAAACATAGGGGGTTGTTATGACATCAAAGAGGTGGTTTGGTGATGTCAGAGGACAGAGATGTGATATTCTGTGGGATGGGGTGAAATTAATTAATAGGGACCTCCTTCCCATTGTGGGCATAGTTATGGCATCACAACTCCTATGCTCACTAGTATTTAACCATTTTTTAAAATTTTAAAAACTGGGCAGGAGATTTTGAACCCCTACAATAATCATCAATGTGAATGGCAAATCATGCAGCAATATAGGCCATATATTTAGACTCTGAGCCACTAAAAACAGAAAAAAATCACCTTCCCTTATGAACAATGAGCTTTGTCAATAATGATTTAATGAGTTAAATATGCCGGCACATAATTAGCCATAGCCTGGTCTGGAATCTAGACATAACAATGCTGAAAGTCATTTCAAGGGTATAATAAAATATTAAGCATGTTTAAGTGCACCACAACTCATTAGGCACGCATCCTTGGCTTCTGGATCTGCCATTCGGGGGTTTCTGCAAGCTCAGCACTATATTAAACAGGCAGTTTTACAAGAGGAACACATCAATGGACAATACTTTATAATTGGACAAATGTTATTCGGCCTCAGCAAAAACATTTAAAAGTGACTCTGGTATTTCTACACCAAGGTGCTGATTTTACAACGGATTTTACAGGAGACACAGCAGGCATGATGTATGCAACTTTATTTCCATGTTTTTGCTTACCTAGTCAGAACATTGTGACAGCCGCCATGATTCCTTATTAGTGCAAGGTATGCTGGGAACTGTAATACAACACCAGTTACATATAAACTGCACCTAATTAGAGTGGTCCACCAGATGCCAAGAGCTCTTAAATGCTGAATAGTGATGAGCAAATCTGTCCCATTTCGTTGAAAAATTTGCGAAACTACGCAAAATTTGCAAGACGGCAGAAAATTTACTCAAGTAAATAGTAAAAAAAAAACCTGCTGAATAAGGCAGGGACATGGGAGTAAAATAACTGCGGACAAACTCAAAGGGGCACATTTCTAAATTTTAATTTTATCTGAGATTTATCAGTGAAGAGAATCGAAAAAATTTGGCAACTAAAACTTAGCGAGCTTCGATAGAGCATAGGAGTAAAATAGGTGTGGGAACAAATACCAAGAGTCAAATTAATTAAAATTAGAATTTCAGTATTTGCTGTGATTTGAGAAAAATTTTAGATGTATCAACCGAAAAAGTGTTTTAAGAATTTAAATGTAGAATAACAAGGAGCAATTTTTTTTCCCCCAGGCATGGATTCAGAGCAAAATTCAGCACTTGGCCAATTGCAAGTGTTTTTCTCCAAATTGAGGATGAATTCACAAGCAAAATCTTTTTGCCACAACAAAATAGTCACTAAGACAAAATTATCTCCAAGACAGAAAAAGTCACAAAGACAAAAAAGTTGCACAGACAAAAAAGTTGCCATAAGAAAAATGGCCGTTGACTAATAAGGCCTCTTTAGACTGCAGCTGACATTCTTGTCATCTGCAATAGGTTCACATGCGGTGCTATGGGTGTGGTTTGGTAGCAAGTGTCTTAAAACCAAGTGTCTTAATAGCAAGTGTCTATTCATTAAAAAATTGAGATTGCATTTTTTCCCAATTTGAGAAAATTAAGAAGCAAATTTATCATTTGTAAAAGAAATCACCAAAATGTAAATGAAAAAATACAGAAGCTAAAACCTAGATGGTCAATGAGAGGTGGAGTTTCAACATTTGTATTATTTTTTAGTATTGTTATATAATTTTGTTTCAAAGAACTTGTAAAATTAAACTTCTCAGATTTGAGTGAATATACTAAATTCGAGGAAAAATCGTGATTGAAAACACTAGCGTTCAATTATAGTTTTTGTATTCTGAATAAACGTAGATTAAACATTTAGATAAATTGGCCTTTCGGGAGCAGATACATGAATAATTACACAATTATGCAAAAAAAAAAAATAATGATTAAACCCTGTGGCAACGTTTTTTTTTATCTGATCATTTTAATTTTGCCTCAAAAATTATTTTTTTTTAACTGTTCCATAGCAATTTTGGTTTTCATAATTTGAAACAAGTTGCAACAAGTTCAGCCTTTAACAATACAGTGGCAAATTCTATCTCACATCGGTGTAGAGGAAGGCAAAAAAAACACAGCTGCACATGAAAAAAACATTCATTAGGTACTTCTATTAAAAAAAGCTCTTTGCACTACTGTATAGTTTAGTGTAGTTCTTGGTGCTGATCAGTCCCTCCCACCTCCTGTCCTTAATCGTGAATCATGATTTGCTCTTCTTGATACAGAGGAGTCCTGGTGCTACTGCCATCTCCGAACCAGGGTTCTCATAGTGGCCTATGTCAATCAGTTAGGTCACACATCACTCACATACCAAATGTTTTCATGAATGGTCGAATTTGACCCATTTTATTTTGCCAAAAATTTTTTCTGAAATGCACTAAAGTCTATAGGTGGCAAAAATAGACGATGGACATCATTTCTGAGAAAAAATTCTCTCTCATTTTCACCTTCTATAAACATGGCTATCCTTGTTCGGTGTATTCAGGCTCTCAGTCCTCTATCTTTTCCTGAACTGGGATTAGACTTTAGCATGAACCATAGGAGATGCATCTAAGATTTTCCAAGTGTCTCCTTCTGTTTTCTAAGTACCTATGGGCTCATCCAAAAGATTAGATGAAGCACTAGAAGTAGTAGCCTCAGTAGAGGGTGGGAGGGCCTTATAGCATAAATATATATATATAAAACTTGTGTTGCATTGTTTAGAATTGTCACCTTCAAGAATCTGACCCTACAGTGTCAATGTATAGACTATAAGGTCAACTTATATCTGAACAATCTCTGTAAAGTTCTGGTTTAAATGTTGACACTTTAAACATAAGTCTAATAAGTTGAATAAAAGGCTGATCTGTAGAAATAAGTCAACTGGTGAAACGTCTTCAAGGAAAAAACACAGCAAGTCCAGCTGATTGGACCTATTTCTACAGATGTACCATGACCTGGATGAATGAGAATTTCCACAAACAATAAAAGGCTGACACAAGGTGGCAGGTTGTATATCTGCAGTTAACTGCTCTAAGCTCAGCTCTACCTTTCATGTTACAAAAAGCCTTTGGTTGAACATTTCTCATATAAACGTATGTGTCCTCCAATATTTAATCTTTTTAGAGAATAAAAGCTACTTTTTGATTTCCCTTATGATGTTTCACCAACACAAGCTCCATTCCTGTTCCTGAGGGGGACAAGGCCTTGGAAAGGTACGGATATCTCCAAGCTGAATGTGTTATTGTATTCTAATTACCCAAAATACAAATGATTTCTCCATTCCAGAATACAAAATCGGCCATCAATCTTCGTCCTTTTCTTTTCTTGGTACTGCAGAGGGATTTGTCTTTATTTAATGCAGTCCATATATCAAGCTGCTGATCATGGAAGAGTGGCAGAAGAATGGCAGCTTCATTTAAATGGGATTTGTCTTCCAACTAGAATAGCACTATATATATCACTTTAGGGGTTCACACTCACATTAATTCCAACAGCATATAACAAGGAAAAAAATGCTCAGGTGCTTTTATTTATGAAAGCTTGAAACTGAGGTAAAATCTGGGCCCAAATTTTATTTTGATAAAACAAGGTCTATAGAGGAACATAGATTCAAAGAGAGGCAATTTCCTACAATTTCAGGGCTAAAGGAGACTTCAACATCTTGATTGCTCTTCATGGACGATGAACTTATCCTTACTGGTGCAGCCTCTAAAGTTCCAGATATGCACCTGATAACACAGTATAACATTATATATTGAGCAAAAAAGGACAGAACAATTAACTTTAGCATTCCACTGTATAGAGAGGGTTGCTCCATGAGTTACATCTCTTTTCTATAAGGTCCCTAGTGGTGTGATTTGTGTTTTTATTATATTGCTGGACCACCCTCTACCCAAAATGCACCATTTTGCTAACCCAAATCTGCCATTTTCCTTAAAAGTTGATACAAGGCAGAGGGGTTAAAGGGTGCCATGTCTGATCTCTAATCTTCTCTTTCACATGATTGCACACTTGAAGCATGTCTAGTTGAAGCCAAGTCCAGATACTGTTCAACCATGCATTCTCAGTGTTGGTGATCACTTGTATGAGAAAATATAGGGGTGATGAGATGTCAACCCTCAATCATGCTGCATTCTAAAGAGATACTACCTTGTGTCAAGCTATCTTCATGACTTCAACAATAATTCTGCATTATGGTTGGGTATTGGCTGTTGGTTAACTCACTTTACTATCTTCATGTTGCTAAAAACAAGCCATTTCTTCCAAATAGACCTCCTGTTACCTAAAACATACAATTTCGTAACCCTGAATTTGCCATTTTGCATTAGAAGTTGAAGGGCGTTTCTCTTGCACATTATTGCAGACTTGAAGCATGTCCAGTTTAAGCCAAGTACAGATAGGCTTCAACTATGCATGTTCAGTGTTGGTGAACACTTGTATGAGAAGATACAGATGCATGGGGTGGCAACCTTCAACCTTGCTGTACTCTAAAGAGATACTACCTTTGATCAAGCTATTTTGATACATAGTGGGCGCCCCTAGGTCCACTGTCGTTTGTCAATGGGAATTGGCACATGGGAAATTAAAATTTCGGAACCAATGTGGGTGTGGTTGGGCAGCAAGCTGCCCCCTAAAATCCTGCCGCCCTAGGCCCGGGCCTAGGTGACCTCTCCACAAATCCGGGCCTGCAATGGTCTCTGTTGCAGCTGAGTAAGTAACTATGTTCGTTGTATTATCCATATTAGAAATTAAATTCTCCAGGTACTTCTCTCTGATTAGAAGATCGTATTCACCATACTGTCAGCTCTAAATCAAACCCCTTAATTTGTCCTTGCATCAAAATAAGATCTGGCATGGGAGAGACTTAGCTGTTGCCTACTTTGCACATAGGGTATAAGGGCTTTGTAGTGAATTTATTTTACAAGGTTGTCCTGAAACATTATTGGGTGTGCTGAGTTCTGACAATGTGCTATTGACAATAGGTCCAAATTTTCTCCCTTTGAAAAATAAGGTGTTATAAATGTTCTGAAAATTTCTTAAAGGAGAAGGAAAACTCTGTTAGTTATTTTTTATTTTTCTTAGTGGAAAGGGCCCTTTTGCCCCTCCCAAACCATTCATGCTACCCCTTAAGCTGTCCCATGGCCTGTACCTAAAAATAACATGCAGATTAATGCAGCCGGGTTGGAAGCTGTAATGTCTGATGTAAAGGTCCGAGGAGTTGAGCACCAAATAGAAGTTGATTGAGCCCTGGTTTCTAGTGCACATGTTCAGAGTCAACTATTATTACTGTGTTACTGCACATTGTACTACAGTGCACTACTCTGTGTTCTCAGCTTTGGGTCAGAGTTAGAGCACAGGTACCATGGAAGCATTAGATGTGGTTTGGGAGGAGGAAGGGGGTCCTTTTTTAAAATAAAGAGGGAATGGTTTTTATTAAAATTTTAAAATATGAAATTTCCTCACTAAAGGGATCCATTGTTACTAACCAGATATTTCTTTTACCACAGTAGCATAGTATTTCAGGCTAGGAGAACCTATAACCCTTCCAAAATACAGACTGATCCTTCAACAGGCCAATGGAAATAGCACCTGGGAATTATTTTACTAATAATCAATTGCAGTTATTTTTTCTTCTTCTTCTACAAAGGTATCCAATCCCTTCTGAATTCTTCTGCTGAATCTCTCATTATAACCTCTCTTTGTAAGAAAATTAATAGACTGCGCTAATGGCGAATATACCCTTAATATGCTGAAAGCAAACCCTTTATTTCTCCAGTCTCAATGTAAGTCCTTTTGTTATCTGTACTATCATTATCCTAGGTGCACTACACCAATAAAAGCTACCTTCTGACCAGACGTACTTTACCCAATGTCAACACTTACCCCTAAATGTTCTTTATATACGTGGAGTGGGAAATTGTCAGTAACGAAGATGGTAATAAAAACTGGATTTCAGGGCAAGAAATTCTGACAAATGTAAGAAAGTAACTGAGCTTGCCTGAGTTTAATTTCTGGCAACCTGTTTCTCTCTTTTTGAACAATGTGCTTTATTTTTCTGCAGAGCCATGTGTTATAGTCAATGTCTCTACAGTGGGAGCTTTAGGCCTCAACTGCAACATTTATGAACTAATAATTGAAACAACCTGCATAAACCCATCTCCTTACTGAATGAGCTGGAAATGCTGAATCCTAATATATATTTGGTTCCCTCCATCATGACTTCTTCTATTGTCTCCATTCAGTGGAATTGATAGACAGGAAAATAAACAGGGAAATGAATGCGCCTTGAGACACATGGTTAAGAATTAAGCCGCGCAGGTAAACACAAGCTTGGAGGCATTAAATCCGGCCATGTAGCATAAGGAAACTATACCTTGGTCAATACAATAACACAAATGCTGCTAAAGACAGATGCTCTGCTGTCAGCATAATATTGTGTTTGTACAGTTTATCCCTTTGAGCTTGTTGTTGCCAGTAAATCTGTGTAGCGCCAATACAAACCAAATGTACTTTAAGAGGAAGCCTGTAACATACTGTGATATTGAAGCAATAGATCACGGTTTGCTGCAGATAATACATGGGATTCAGTTCTGACAACTCTTTTACTAATGTGATTTAAATAAGAAAGTTGGGTTCATGGCACATACCTTTCAAATACAAATACAGTTTATGCGCAGTAGTGTAGGAAGGGTTATGTCTCCAGGCTCAACACATCAAAATGTGCCACAAATATTTGCCACGTCATCATTTGGTATTACTGTATCTCAGGTCTCTTCTCTCCATGTATTATAATTGAAAAGAGTGTTCCAAAGGGTTTTATACTAAGATTTCTCTGTCCTACTTTTGGGTTGAAGTCAGCTACCTTGCCAAGTCCCAGTTATATACCTTCAACTTTATTGGCAATTTTACTAAGAACTTCACCTTTTCCCACAAATATCACTTAAATTATTTTGTCACCTTTATCCATGGCGCAATGACTGTGTCCTGCAGGAGAACTTCTTTTGGATGCATTGAGAGAAGACATTGAAACATACAAAAAATTCTAGCGCATATTTGTGAACAAACTTCCAAGCTGATGAAACCACAAATTTGTCACACCATTTTATCAACAAGCAAAGTCCACTCATTCCTACTAATAGGAAGAATGCCATTACATTGAGATTCTTCACCTCACCTAACTGTCACGGAAATAGTGGAGGAACTTTTTACACCAAATATTTGTTACATCATCATTATTAGGTAATATTACATCTCAGGTATAATCAGTGTATTAGAATTCAAAAGAGTGTTCCAAAGGGTTTTGAACTAAGATGTCTCTGCCCTACTTTTGCGTAGAAGTCAGCTATCTTGCCAAGTCCCAGTTACAGTATATATCTTCAACTTTATCGGTTTGGATATTGGATATTACTAAGAACATTACCTTTCCCAAAAATATCCCTCAAATTACTTTGCCACCTTGATTCATGTTGTAATGACTCATGAACACATGTCCAAGCCAACGAAACCACCATTCCATTTTACCAACCAACAAAGTTCACTCATTCCTAAGAATGCCCTATATTTATTGAGATTCCTCACCTCACCTGGCCCTCACAGTAGTAGTGGAGGAAGCGTCGGTCCCTAGGCACATTAAGTTCACATTCACAGAGGAACTTTGTACACCAAATATTTGTCACATTATCATTTGATGTTACTACATCCCAGGTATTTCTCTCAGTGTATCAGAATTCAAAAGAGTATTTCAAAGGGTTTTGCACTAAGATGTGTCTGTCCACTGGAGTCTCAACAATTTGGTGTCACCTTGGTAACTATCACAAATTAAAGCTCCTTGGTAGCGCTCAAATATGCCAAAAGGATCTGTTAACAATCTATCACACAATGATGTAAATCTATATGCAAGATGTTCAAGAGGTCCATGCGTAAGGGCCAAAGGCTCCGGGGAAGTAGCGGACCAAGTCCAAGGAAAACCAGTCCAAGGTATAAGGTACAGACAAGGATCAGGAAGCAAGACGTGGTCAAAATCCAGGAAATGGTCAGGTTCAGGCAGCGAAGAATCGTAAGTCCAGGAACAAAGCAGGGTCATACACGAGTAGTAGCAGTAGAAAGTTCAGGATAGGCACACCCAGGAATCACGAATGAGAACCTATAATCATGCAACAACCCAGAGTCCAGTACATCCTTAAATGGGCCAAAATTGGCGCCGAACGAACGCCAGCATGATGACACAGGCGTACGTTCATTCAGACGCGCGCCGGCAACCACGCGCCGGAGCGAACACACCAGCGCGAATACGCCTGCTCCCAACACGGCACTGATGGAACCCTTACACCATGAATGCCAACTTCACCAATGGTGATTTTTAGAAAAGTTTGTTTCCTTTCCTGGAACTCAATACAAGATACATTTCTATTATAAATGTACCCTGCCAATATCTCAAAAATGTTTTAGGTATTTTGCAAGTTACATTTAATTAAAAATACGTAAAGAAATAGTTGTCCCCAGCCTACTCTTGGCCTCATTGGAGGGTTACCAGAAACAAATTTTAAAGTAGCGACCTGTAATGATACTCATTAATTCGACTAAAGTATTAGCTCTCTAGATTTCTCCGGTCCCAGACTGGGAGTTTATATTAAAAGCTAATTTTGAGGAGGAGTTTGAGTTTTTCCAAATAAAGACCCATGAACAAAAAAGTACTTTTCAGCACTGAACTTAACACCACAGCAATAAAATATATGTCTGCTGTATAACTACTGGCCAAGATCAAAGACATCAGGAATAACTGCCATCCTTGTTGCTATAGTAACGTACTTATTTGGGTTAAAAAGAAAAAAAAACTGCAGTGTTATATTGTTCTACTCTACTGAAAACCTTTCGGCACTGAGCCAGGGAAAGTCTGATATATACATCCCATCACCACCTGCTTGTACTGTATATATTTCAAATCAAACCATCTCCTATGAGATGCATCAAATATTTCTTACTGAGCTTTTTATACATAAATATATTTAAATCACAGCAGAATATTTTGTAATACATTTTCCTCCGTAAATCTTTTGATGACTTGATGGTAACCATTACTGTTTTAGTGTTCCCCAGATAACCCTTTATTAATATTTAAGTATCTAGGATTTTATTATAATGTGTAACTGTAATTATTTATGTATATACTAAGATATGAGAAATAAAAAATGTACAGCTCCTGGAATTGTAATGAAAAGGGAAAAACTTGCACAAAAGACTTCTATGACATGTTCCTCGTAGGGAAGCATACCTGCTATAGAGAGAAGATGATGGCTAGGTGTTCATTTCATATCTAACTAATTTCAAAGACATCAAAAACTTCCAAAATCATGGAATTCAGTCTAATTCAAAGGGAGTACAGTGTTGTGTAAAGGGGAGGTGGATGGCTAAGATCTGGGACACAGAGGCAACACAAGGGAACAAAGAAATAATTAATCTACCCATCTGGCTTATAAAGGTCAATGGACAACTGATCTGCCCCAACCCTGCCCATTTCTCAGCAAGTATTTCAACACCCCCACTGGAAGCAGGCCCCTAACAAGACTCCTTCCTATTCCCCATCACAGCAGTCCTACAGATACCTACAAAAGTTGTAGTCTTGGACAAACTGGAAGTCAAAACTGCAAAACAGTAGAATTTATTCTTCTAAATGTGTCTTCCTTTTTTCTTTAAATTGGCAGCATTGGATCAACATGCAGCAGGGAGCTCAGACCCAGCTGTGAGTGGGTGCTAGGAGATGAAATTTAGCAGCCAATACATATAAAGTGGTCGTGATTTTGGTGGGGAGCTACAAAATGCAGGCACTAAAATTGGCAAGTATTGATTTTTGATTGCTCAGGGGACATAGGGGAATAGGTTGGAGACCTAAATTCCACAATTCTTTTACTCATAGGGCTCTGGGCAAAGGAATTCTCCACATTACCCTCCACCATTATTATTCATCAGTGATGGATTACTGAGATGTGAGGCCCCAAGGCTATATCCCCATTGTCGCTCCTTCTAGGCTGCTTCTGGGCCTGGATGCATGAAGATCTGGGCAAGCCTGCACCTGAGGTCTCTACACCAGGTCAATTTCAACACGTACCAGTGATACCAGTGGATTGGCACACACTCAGGCTCACAAGCCTTGCCTGCCTTCTTCTCCCAGTGACCCAACTGGACTGAGCAGTGCAAATAACATGAAATATTAGAAGAAAAGCAAATAGAAGTGATAATTGAAACAAGTTAGATGGCCCCTAGGCTTTATCCTTAGGTAATCCTCTCCTCGCAGACTTGGCCATCCTTCCCACAATGTCTCAGGGGCTATTAGAAGCCACCTATATATGTGT
>CM044434.1:159051355-159087166 GCA_024363595.1 Xenopus borealis
ATCTGGGGAGCTGTTTAGAGCAAATTTACAGAAAGAAAAACATTTACTTTTCCTTTAATGTCCAGCCGGGCTTCTTATCACAAATTGCATTTTCCCTGCTCTCAATCAACTGATTTATCAATGTTCAAATATAAATTTTTACAGTTATTCAAATTTTTCTCTAAAACACACAAAAGCAAATTATGAGCTTCAAGATGTAAAAATATGGTGCCTTTAAGTTAATGCATTCATGTAGAAGTCAAGAGTTTTACTAGCCAAAATGTAAGTAATTTTTTTTTCATTAAAATTTTTTTTTATTTGGTTGACCCATTGAAATGCTGTGAATACAAATTTGCTGTATTTGCGGATTTTTATCTTATCTAGTTTTTTTTCTATTCAGTTTTGTTCATGTAAATGGGCACACCTTAGCTTTTTCGAGTTCATTGGAATTTAAAAAATCTTTAAAAAATTAGAATTCTGATTAATAAGCCACCATGTGTTCCATCTAGGGATGGGCGAATTTGACCCATTTAGCTTTGCAAAAAATTTGCCACTGTCAAAAATTCACCGAAATGCATTAAAGTCTATGGGTGTTAAAATGTTTAGGATGCATGCCAAATTTTTTTTGGACAGGTGTAATTTTTTTTTGCCGCACGACTCCATTTATGTATATGGGCGTCATTTCTGTTGCAAAACACGGTGGAAAAATTTGCTCTTCCCTAGTTCCATCACTTCTTGTGTAATTTTTTTACTACTTAGAGAAAAATTAAAGAACATAATCATTTTGGATGTATTTTTACTCCTTGTTGCAATGACTTTTTATTCTCTATTTCAGCTTGAATTGTATTTTTGTGTGCTTTATTGGCCTCTTTGTTCGTAATAAGTCTCAGCTGTCCCAGTTAACTTAAATGCAGTTTTTTTTCTTTCCAACCTCACAGTCAGCCTTCCTATAAAAGCATCATAGTTTTGTTTTTATAAGATGTTTTTCTTACAAGGGGAATATACTGGCATGTATATATGTTAAGTAGCATTTTACACTCTCAGTATTCATAGCAATTAACCCAGCATGCTTGCATTTGGAAGGGCATATGTAGTGAGCCGAAGGGAAGAGCTAAGTGTTCTGGAATTTAGGCATGGGACCTGTTATCCAGAATGCTTGGGACCTTTTTTTCGGAAAATGGATCTTTCCTTAATTTGGAACATCAAACCTTAAGTCTACTAGAAAATATATAAACATGAAATAAAGCCAATAGTCTGGTTTTGCTTCAATAAGGATTAATTATATCTTAGTTGGGATCAAGTACAAGCCACTGTTTTAGTATTACACAGAAAAAGAGAAAAGAATAATTTTTAAAAATATGGATTATTTGCGTAGAGTGTAGTCTATGGGAGAAGGCCTTTATATAATTCAGAGCTTTCTGGAAAATGGGTTTCCATATAACAGATTCCCATACCTGTGATTGCAATTAAAGAGGACACAGGTGGAAAGGAAAGGTTTGGAGCCTGAAAACCAGAAGGACCAGGTCTCACATGCTTTGGATCAAAGATGATCGTTGACTAATTGAGGCTGTTTTACTGCCACTGGCAATATTAATATGGTACAATAAATAAACCAAACCCTTATTTTCTGCATTCAGCCTCTATAAGATTGATTAAAAGCTAACTGCTGACTAATTGATATGGGTTACTGCAAATCAATGGATTTAGACCAGTGGAGACTGGAGAGAAGTCATCCAAATAGTTAATTCAGTAGGGTGTTAAAGCCCAGCATTGCTGTTGAGCTTGAATACCCCAGTGAAAGAATATTTTGCTTGAAACTATTGAGCACATTTGGGGGCATTTACATATTCATCTTGTTTAACGAATGTGCCAGCTTCCTGACTGTCAGTAAGGAAAAAAAGTGCTAAACTTTAAATAAACTTTATTTATACACAGTTTTAAAGGGCAAGGAAAGGCAAATAAATAAAATCACATTTTTACTTTCTTTAATGAAAAAGAAATCTATCTCCAATATACTTTAATTTTGAAATGTGTAACGTTTTTATAAGAAACCTGACTGTATGCAGTGCAATTCCCCCTTCATTTAGTGCTTCTGGCAGGGAAACAATCACTTATAAACAGCAGGGGGAGCCCCTGCCTTACTTACCAGCCATGCAGAACTCAAGCAGACCATACTGAGCATGTGCAGTGCCAGTGTCAGACAAAGATGTATAACAAAGTTACAAGATGACAGCCCCCTGTGGCCAACTTTGAAAGCATAAATCATTTGTTTGATTAGGCTTGTGGTGCAGTAAGTTCATGTTTATGTTTAGTATACAAAATACACCATTTCTACCCTTATTCTATTTTACACTTTCCTTGCCCTTTAATAAAGTAATTTAAAGGAGAAGGAGAGTCTGTTAGCACTTGGGGTGCCAAATGTGCCCAACTGATTGCATTGACCTGAAACCCCCGGGCTGGTGCTCCTATCAGCAGATAACTGCACCGGCACAAGGTTTTTCTAGCGAGCACCATGGAGGGATCTACTTCCGTCTTCTTAGTTCTTCAAATTTCCTGCCGAAAATGCATGTGCAGTATAACAAAATAGCCAACTTTTTAGTTAAAGTTCAGCTTATCGCTCTATTGCGAAGCTGAACAAAGAAAGAGCACCAGCCTGGGGTTTCGGGTTAGTCAATACAATCACTTGGGGATGCCTAACAGACTTTCCTTCTCCTTTAAGAAGGCATTTTTCAGAAACCCCCCAAAAGCCTAGCTTAACCTACACTCATGTATCTGTTGACGGCATGGCCTGTAACTAATGAAAGATAATAGCATGTTTAATGACAGTAGTGTTTGTGAGAAGTACAATGAACTGATCTGAAGATGTTCACGAGTCACGCCATGTGGGACCGTCTCTCTCTTCATCTCAATGGGGTGTGCTGTAATAATAAGGTAGAAACAAATAATTTGTACTTGAGATAAGTATGTCAGCTTCCAAACTGTCAGAACTCCAGAATCCCACTTGTTTCCATGGCAACTGAGTTTCTTCTTCACTATTGTTTTCTAGTAGTTATATGTTCATTCAGGGAAGTAGAAACCTCAACTTTTTTTTCTTAAACAAGGCATTGTGAGGTGAATTTTATTCATGTTATTTAAAGCTGTTTTTTTTTTTACTCACTGGCATGATAATTCTTCAGGTCCTGTCCCCATGGATCTTACAGTCGGAGTTGGAGGCACATTACGATCAGTTCCTCGAGGAACCAAATAACCTATGTGTATCATTTTTGGACTGTGGAAAGGAAATAAGCCCCCCCCCCCGGAATAAACTTAAACCTGGGTAGACTATAATTCCTATACACTAAAAAGCCCAGTTTGAAGTTCAGTTAAAGGGCAAGGAAAGGCAAAGAAATAAATTCCCATTTTTACTTTCTTTAATGAAAAAGAAATCTATCTCCAATATACTTTAATTAAAAAATGTGTTTTATAAGAAACCTGACTGTATGCAGTGAAATTCTCCCTTCATTTAGTGCTGTGGATAGGAATTGTCAGACGGCCCCTAACTTCTGGCAGGGAAACAATCACTTATGAACAGCAGGGGGGGCCCTGCCTTACTTACCAGCCATGCAGAACTCAAGCAGCTTTGTTTTTTGATCATTTATGACGATCCCTAAGAAGCCCAGACCACACTGAGCATGTGTATGTAGTCTAGTCTTGCAAAGATGTATAACAAAGTTACAAGATGACAGCCCCCTGTGGCCAACTTTGAAAGCATAAATCATTTGTTTGATTAGGCTTGTGGTGCAGTAAGTTCATGTTTATGTTTAGTATACAAAATACACCATTTCTACCCTTATTCTATTTTACACTTTCCTTGTCCTTTAAGGTAAAATCGTTAGTGAAGCCTGATTAGCTGTGCTATGTGCTTTAACCTTGAGAGGTCCTAAGCAGAGGTTAGCTATTAAGTGGTAAATGGACTGAAAAGTCCAACAGCTGCCGTAGTGCTCAGAAGCAGCCGTGTTAATCAAATGCCCAAGTCAGAATCAACCCTAGACCAGTAGAGGTAAATATGTGTGGCCCCTGATTATGCAATAGGAAAAGACACCTATTAATGTATTAAGCTTAAACAGAATATTCCCTTCATTTCTTTCTACTTCTGGGCACCATTGAGCTATCCTGGTAACACATTGTTGGACATTACTGACCCACAGGATCCACAGCTGAGCATTGTCCTACATACCAGGTGCAGTGCCACCCATTCATTCCTAATTATTTATATAGGTCAGTTCTTTTAAAAAAACATTATTTATATGATCCAGTCATTCCAAACTGAAAGTTGACCTCAAATTCATAATTGCTCCTAGAAATGTCAAGCTCTCTGAAGCCATTTTTCATATTTTGCTGTGTTAACACATTAGTGTTTTATGTATGTGTTCATTGTTCTCATATAAATGTGGAATAGGCTCAAGATCAGGATCAACTACTGATGTCCTTCATCCCTACCTTCACTATGCTTCTATCTTCCTCTTCCTGTCCCATCTTCTCTGTCTCCTTTACCCTTTGGTATTTTCTCCTTCCATCCCTTTACCCCAGATGTTAGGTTTTCCTTTAGCTTTCATATTTACAACATATCTCCTGTTTCTGGTCTTTATGACTGCAATTTTGCCTTTTTGTCTTTTTATTTCAGTCCATCATCACCTCTCCTATACATTTTTCCTTTACTTTTTCATTCTCTTTCATTAAGGGTCCTCCATGACTTCTCGTGACTGTTGAGATGCTTTTATCAACTTTTCAGCATACATTAATTAAGATTTTGTACATGTACTGTTATTGCTATTGAAACCAGCATCTGTTTGTCCCTTTCTATTTGTTTCTCCTGACTGTTCAATGTAGCAGAAATCAGCTTTCCCACAAAGCCTAGCATTGTTTTGTGATTAACAGACTTGTCAAAAAGCATGCAATGAATTGTGGGAATCAGTTTGAAGGGAACAATTCTTATAGATTGACACATTGATCTACTTTTATAATTATATATGTCATGTCAAGTTATAAAGGACCCCTAATGTTTTAAGTGTACCTTACTATGCTAATGGAGGGCTATGTTCAACAGAATACCACTCTATAACAGAATTTTGGGTTTTAAACCCTTGCATTGGCATAGGATAGGGTAGGTAAGCCATGGAGCTGGTGGGGTCAAGTAACTGGGTAGACTAGAGGTTCAACTCAATTCATATCATGAGGGTATGGCAGGTGAACCATTGAGCTGGAGTCAAGTGACTGGGTAGACTAGAGGTTCAACTCAATTCATATCATGAGGGTATGACAGGTGAACCATTGAGCTGGAGTCAAGTGACTGGGTAGACTAGAGGTTCAACTCAATTCATATCATGAGGGTATGGCAGGTGAACCATTGAGCTGGAGGAGTCAAGTGACTGGGTAGACTAGAGGTTCAACTCAATTCATATCATGAGGGTATGACAGGTGAACCATTGAGCTGGAGTAAAGTGACTGGGTAGACTAGAGGTCCAACTAAAGCTGTACCATTAGATATCCTGTCTTACTAGTCAGTCATCCCAGCCATGTCTAATAATTGTGGTCAAAATTTCCCAGATATTTTTTTAAGGTTTACCTTAAACTTCCTAATCATCACTATCTGCGAATAAATACCACATATCAACAAACACACTGATAAGAACTAAAAACTAGAAGCTAAATAAGTCTGTGAGATGATATTATTAGTTTATGTCTAATTTCCCGACCATGCTCTTCAGAATATTAATTCACACCAGAGTTATCTGATTGACTGCACATCAAAAAGAAAACAGGTCCCAAGCCTTTTTTTAGCATGGAACATAATAAGCAGCAATTAGAAAACAGCATAAAAGAAGACAACCTAATGATTTCTGCCTGCCAATCTTCTACATGAATATACATTTATTTGAGCTCGATAGAATGCTTTGAGAAGAGGCCCTGCGGCACCGAGAAGCAAATAAAAGAACAGAACATGAAATTATCTAAAGCCATAAAGTTAAGCAATATTCCTGAGGTGTAATTCTAAGAGAAGCAACAATGTTTGATAAAATTTATCAACAATCGACATAAGCATTTTGCTTTGCAGAAAAAAACTTGAGAAACTACGAGAAAATTTGTGAAACAGGGAAAAATTTGCGAAACACATTAGAGTCTATGGGCGACATTTTTGTTGCAGGAACTTTTTTGGAACAAAATCCATTAGAGTCTATGGATGACTTTTTTTTATCTACTGCAACTTGTTTATCTACTGCACAACAATTTTCGAAACTTCTTGCATGGTGAATTTTTGGCCCATTCCATTAAAACTTTTTGCCGACATGCCAAAAAATTGCGCTCATCACTAATCAACAACAGAATGCTTGTTATACCTGTCAAAGCAGTTATAGTATACATTTATATATAACTTTAACGCTCAATGAGATGATAAAACTGATTCATTAAATTATTATGGAAATCAAAGACAAAATTGAAACGCTAACATCAATTGAAGGTGTCGAGAGAGAAAAATGATGACCCTGCAACCCAACTAACAAATTATCCCTATTACCCTCAGGCTAATGATGAAGCGAAGGCAGAGCAACTGAATACATTTTCCTATTTGTCTAACTGAGAGTTGAGGGAACTCAATGCTGAACAGTCCCAGGTCTCCTGGAACCAAATGCAAAGCATGTTCTGAGAGCAGTGGGAAAGTGCTGAATATTGGAGTCTACGTCTAAAAAAAATATCATTAAAATCTCTGTACTATTCACAATTCGGCAAACTGGCAACCATAAGAGACAAGCTGGCAACAAAACAACAGAATGGCTGTGGGGTTAACGTTACAATCATTCTACATTTTTTTTAATTGGTTATATTTCTATCCATGCCTTTTGCTGTTAATCAACCATGGATGCTAGGGTATTTAATATTTGTTGCAGAAGCCCCTTACAGTAAGATACCCTCACAAACCTATATACATGGCTCAGAACTTGAAGTTGAAATCTTATCTCCCCTATGTTGTTGCATGCCAAAGGTAAATCATCATAAATATTAATGTCACAGGTCTTCTGAATAATTTGACATTGCCCAAACTGCTTTCCATACAGAGAGCTCAAAGTACACATTTTTACTGCTGAAATTCAGTTCCTGCAAATAGACTATGTTAAAACCTCCAAAATATGTGCATGGTTGACATTTATAGGGGTTTTTAATCCAAAAAACTAAAACAAAAAAAAAAACCTTCGAATTTTTCGACATTTATTATACCCCGAGGAAGTAAAAAGTTGAGGTTGTAATGTATATAAGTAAATGGGAAAGGTCCCTTACCTATTTGGAAGTTTCTGTGGTCTGCTCTGGAATTAGCCCGAAAATCTGACTTTTTTTGATTTTTGAGCAAAAATCAAAATACTTCTAGCGATTTGGGAAATTGCCTAAATCTAATTAAATTATGATTTTTTTATAACAATTAAGTTCCAGTTGTGAAATTTTAGTTTGGTCTGAATTGTTTTTAGTTAAATAGTCGGATTTTGAATAACAGGGTCCCCCAAGGCAAAAACCAGGTGCACAATACCATTTTTTTTTTTTTGCGCTGGCACCCAGTAAATTTCCTCTAGTGCCTCAAAGTGCAATTCTCTCTGTATGCAGCACTGTATTCATAATGGTCAGTGCATGAAATATTAAATTCTGCAAAGGTTGTCCTGACATTAACTTGACATTTGGTGCTGGAGCATGTCTCTTGCACTTCTTTTGAAGGATGCTGATCCTTCTACTACTGTGAACTGGGCTCATGCTTATTGTTTATAAGGGTGTAGTGACAAGTCTTGGTTGAGTTCTGCATCATTCAGAACTCGTAAAGGGATTGTCCACCTTTAAATTAATATTTACATTTGCAATTCTTTTTTTATTATTTGTTGTGTGGGTCGGTAAGCCCCATTTGAAAGCTAGAAAGAGTCAGAAGAAGAAGGAAAATAATTTTTAAAACTATAAAAAAATAAAGGCCAGTTGAAAAGTTGCTTAGAATTAGTAGTCTATAACTTACACAAAGTTAACTTAAAGGGATTTTGTCATGATTTTTAAGCTGTAGCTTTTATTTCTGAATTACATTGTTTACACTGAAAATAATTCACTCTACCATATAAAATGTAATTCCTGAACCAACAAGTGTTTTTTTGTTGTTGTAATATTGGTGTGTAGGTGCATCTCAGGTCATTTTGCCTGGTCATGTGCTTTCAGAAAGAGCCAGCACTTTAGGATGGAACTGCTTTCTGGCAGGCTGTTGTTTATCCTTCTCAATGTAACTGAATGTGTCTCAGTGGGACCTGGATTTTTTACTATTGAGTGTTGTTCTTAGATCTACCAGGCTGCTGTTATCTTTTGTTAGGGAGCTGTTATCTGGTTACCTTCCCATTGTTCTGTTGTTAATCGGCTGGGTGGGGGTAAGTGAGTCTGGTGATATCGCTCTGAGTTGTAGTACAACAGTAAAGAGTGACTGAAGTTTATCAGAGCACATGTTACATGACTGGGAGCACCTGGCAAACGGACAATATGTCTAGCCTCATGTCAGATTTCAAAATTAAATATTAAAGAATATGTTTGCTTTTTTGAGAAACTAATTTCAGTGAAGAATTCTGCTGAAGCACCACTATTAACTAGTGTGTTTTGAAAAATAATTTTTTACCATGGCAGTATCCCTCTAAAGGTAAACCACCACAATAAGCCAGTAGATCTTATGACAAGTGTTAAGTTTTGGGCTCTCTTGCATCTGCCAGTCAAACATATATTTTAATAGTAGATATGGTATGGGCCCTGTTTTCCAGAATTCTCAGGACCTAGGGTTTTCCAGATTTTTCCATAATTTGGATCTTCAGACCTTAAGTATTCTAGAAAATCATGTGAACTTTAAATAAACCCAATAGGCTTGTTTTGCTTCCAATAAGGATTAATTATATATTAGTTGGGATAAATTACATGGTACTGTTTTGTTATTACAGAGAAAAAGAAAATAATTTTTTTTTAATTTAGATTTTTTTTTATTATAATGGAGTCTTTGGGAGGAGGCATTTCCATAATTCAGAGTTTTCTGTACAACAGGTTTCCGGATAACGGATCCCATACCTGCAGTCCAAAAATGTAAAATGGGTAAACGTGTCCTTGTGCAAAAAAGTATCACACCCCAAAGGTTGTTGTAGTAGAAACACACAGCATCAGATTTATGAGTTCTATAAGTCTTCTAAGCAATGAAATATGACACAGTCATAGGATTACCCAATTACCACACACACACAGAGAATCCAAAATACAAAAAAAATTTACATTTTTTTAAGATTGACATTTTGGCCCTTGCAGATTCAGCACAGTCGGGTTCATTTGCGAACACGGGGAAATGAAATGTTTGCTTTGATTGTTCAACCTTCAGCTGGTTCAGATTTTCTCTAGCTGTTGGGTACAAAGGTAAAATATACTACATACAAATGTCACGTCTCTCCTGAGTAAATTGATACCCATATTCATAGAGCAGCCAAAGTATGTCTTCTGGAGACCCTTATAAATAATATTTCTCAAAATGGATAGATGAAGAAACACATTTTTCAAAACGTGAATATCTCAAAATTTTATAAACTGATACGGTACAACAAATGTGTGCCTTTTAGAGACCACAGCAGTCAACACATTAAATTAATTACAAATGTCACAGCAAGAACATGGAGCACATCTTGCTTCCGCTAAACAGGTCTGTATTTATATAAAGGTGTCAGAGGGCTTGTGCCTAGTGGGATAGATTTGAGGGGGTGGCCCATATGGCCAGTCTGAATGTCAGATAGGGTGGTATTATTGAGTGATATCTTTGACAAATAGAACAATATTTCAATTTATCTGGAACCTTGGAACAAGGTGTCCTAAGAAATTGGAGGACCTCAATGTAGAGCTTAAAGGAGAACTATACCCCCCGAACAATGTAGGTCTCTATAAACAGATATTGCCTAAAACAACTCATAAGTAAAACCCGGCTTCATGTAATTAAACCATTTTCATAATAATACACTTTTTTAGTAGCATGTGCCATTGGGTAATCATAAATAGAAAATTGCCATTTTAAAAAATAAGGACAGTCTCCTGGGATCCTAGGATCCAACGGTGCACACAAACATAACAAACAAACTATAAAGTTAGGTCACATGAGCCAATTAACAGACAGAGTTCTGTCTTTTGCTTCAACACTTCTTGCCTTTACAGTTAGAGTTGAAATATTTCTGGTCAGGTGATCTCTGAGGCAACACACAGACCATCATGAAATGGTGGTTCAACGCAAGAGATGTAGAAGGGCAATATTTACTTAAATATATATTCCAGGTAGGTAAGATTCTTTAATATGTCACTTGATTTGATATAAACTGTATGCTCAAAAATTCATTTTCGGGGTATAGTTTTGCTTTAAATGCCCCTTTCTGAAAACCACGACAGTAACAGCATTAAAATATTTATGTCGTTTATTAAAATTTATGCATAAGTGACCTTTGGTGTAACCTATTTCTTGCGACAATCAAATATCCTGTTTTCGTTAGCCTGAGTTGACATGGTTATGTGTGTTGCCTTCTAATTCAGCCTCTACAGGGCAAAAGAAAACCATCCCGTCTAGTTCCAGCACCTATTTAATGAATATGAATCAACACATTATTTATGCACATGCACTTCAATATGACAGCAAATTAAGATTTTTAATTAAAATCCATATTATTAACACTTATGAATATTTAACAGCATTTGGATGCATTGCTTCATAATCTTAGTTATGATATTTTACTGTCACCATAGGTATTATGGAACATGACCAAATATATCGGTGTGGCCTGATTTTGAGTTTTGTAAAGACATTAAGAAGATTTTTGGTTGGTCAGCAACATATTTGCCCATGGAGTTCTGCTCAGCAGTAATGGTTGCTCTTCCCTTTAGGGTTGAGTCATTTGCATTACTCTAGGACTTGTTAGGAAGGTGACTGTTATGCTTGGTAGCCGAGAATGAGGAGAATATTTCCTGAATATTTGCTGAAGACTGTAGAAGAAAATGTTATTACTGTAGCTGATGTTATATGAGAAAAAACTGCAATTTCAGGCCTTTTACTGTAATAGTTCTAATAATAATCAGAGTTATAGCAAATCTTGGATTGGACATGTGAGGCAAGCTTGCTTAAAATCAGCAGCTGTAACTGTAGATGATAATATATCAGTCAGTGCTACAACTTCTATGTCCTCATCCATTTTTCTGTTGCCACACGCTAGAGCTTCTTTTTCAACAGTTGAATACTTACAATTACGTTCTGTCTTTGTAAGTGTTCTGGATGCAAATGCAACAGTTTTCTCTGTATGATCAGCATGGATCTGTGTGAGAACTGCACCAACACCATAGTCTGAAGCTTCTGTAGTAACTACAGTGAGTAGTGCACGATCAAATAAAGCTAATGCTGGACTGTTCACAATTAGCTGTTTCCCTATTTCAAAGCTACGTTGAGCAGATTGTGACCACACCAGACCACGTAGTAGTGACTCCACAACTGAAGCATAGTTGGGAATAAACATAGAATACCATGAAGTAAGACCTAAGAAAGCTCATAAGGTCTGGAAATCAGATGGAGTAGGTGCTTGTGTAACTGCATTGACATGGTCAGAGTAAGGCAGTAATCCATCTTTTGAAATTATATGACCCAGAAATGACAGCTGAGTTTGTCTGAAGTGGCATTTCGAAAGGTTCAGTTTGAGTCCTGCAGAATCAATGCATTTCAAAACCTTTTCCAAGTACTTGTCATGAAGATCCATAGTTGGAGCGTAGACAATTATATCATCCAAGTAGCATTCTACACCTAAAATGTCATGGAATATAGAAGATATCAGTCTCTGTAAACAAATCGGTGCTGAATCCAGTCCATAAGGTACACGCTTAGGTCTCTGCTTTCCTCATGCAGTAATACTTGATGATAAACACTCTGAAGATCCAGGGTAGAAAATAATTTTGCTCCCCAGAGTTCAGAAAATATTCCTTTATGTTTGGCAAGGGATGATTATCCATACCAACTGCTTTATTAGGTTCATGGAAATCAACGCACAACAATTGGTGAAACCCATTCAAAGGATTCAGATTTTTCAATCACATCTTGCTCTACCAGTTTCTTTAGTTCCTGTGAGACAGTCACCCTTATAGAGTAGGGCAATCGCCTCAGTTTCTGGCGTACTGGTTTTACATCTGGTCTGAACTTGACTTTGTGTACAAAGTTCTTTGCACAACACAGTGAAGTGTTGCTTTGTGGTGAAATTTTAGACACTGGCTGTGTTTCAGGCATTGGTGTTGTAGCAATGAGACCGTCAATTAATTGTAGGTTTAATGCAGCAAAGAGATCCCTTCCAAGTATCGCAGTAACTTTATTCACAATGTAAGAGTCATATTTTGCAGTATTTGATTCAAATTGTACAGTCACTGGCAAGCAACCCACAGGGATTGGATCCTTTAAGTAACTGACCAGTTTCAGGGCAGGTGCAACAAACAGATCTTTTGCAAAGTATTTCAAGAAAATATCCTTTGGTAGTATAGAAACAGCTGAACCTGTATCAAGCATCAGGTTAATGGAGTGCCCCTTGTCAGCAAATGCATTATTGACACTGACAGTGCATATAAACTTGTCTGGAATAAATGTACCAGCTTTATCCACACTTAATACTGTGAAGTATAGTAGTGACTTCATGAACATCTTTAGCAGAACTACGGCAGACCTTTGCAAAATGTCCTACTTTTGTGCATTTGTGGCACTGTAAAGTTTTTGCAGAACATGTAACATGATTTACAGTGTGTTGTGTTGAACCACAGTGAAAGCAGTATTTTTTATTTGTATTTGCTGCACGGTTTTGCAGTGTAGGTGAATCCCTTTCCTTAGCACTGGATTTTGCATGTGACTGTGCATTATTAGGCCACAGTGATGAATTCACAATTTTTAGCCTCTGCCACTGCTGTTTCAATTTGGTTAGCAACTGTAGTAGCCTTTGCAAAGGTTAAATCCTGCTCTAGGATCAGTCTCTCTCTAATGTGAGGTGAGTTTGTTTTTTTAACTATTAGGTCTCTTAGCATTTCATCTGTTAAATTCCCAAAGTCACAGGTAACAACCGTCTCTCTCAAAGCTGCCACAAAGTGCCCTGTGGACTTGCCACTATGTTGTCCACGTTGGCGGAATTTATATCTTTCAACAACCACATTTACTCTTGGCACAAAAAAGTTCTTTACAGCAGTAAGAGCAGTTTCATAAGTCTCATCAGGTAATAATCGTAATGTTTAGAATATATGCTGTCCCTCTGCTCCCAGGTAGTGAATAAGTAAAGCATGCTTTCTGGCAGCTGAAATATCCCCTTGGTCAGCAGCAATATTTTAATTTTCAAACATACGAATCTAAGCAGTAAAAGGTATGGTAGGCTCACCAGGGTTTGGAAGAAAATACATCCTTGTCGCCATTTGTTTTGTTTGGTAGCCGAGGATGAGGAGAGTATAACAGTGCTTTATTAACAGGCTCATACATGCCTTACACAACAACAGTAACTTCTTACTTTCACTTTCAAGCTGTACAGAAAGTCCTGTGTATGCACAGTACAAGTCCTGTGCACAGTGACACCCGCAGGCCATTTGTATAACCCCCACAGTGACTCCACTATGATTAGGCATGGCTATTTAGTAAGGCACATCTAGAGCAAAGGGAGAGCAACAAGGAAGCTCTACCATAGAAATTAACCATGGATGGGAAGTCAGTAAAAGGGTTGATGAGAGTAACAAAAATAATCAAAATTGTCATAGGAATGCAACAAAGCAGAGGATGATGAGACATCAAGGTTCATCAAACTTCCAACTGAAAGAATTTGGATTTATAGATCTCGGAAAACTATGTGTCATTTATTACACTTCCCAAAAAAAGTGTTTGTCATAATCTTTGCCCTACTGTTGCCATCTTGTCCTACAGTTCTCTATGAAGATTATCATTCATCACAGTCATGGTATATAAAGTAAAAGAAAATCTAGAGTAACTGGACTGGCTGAGTATTTGTTGAAGACGTTTCACTAATCATCTGAGCAACTTCTTCAAGTGAACTGGAAAGTGAAGCAAGTTCTTGGCATAAAAACTCCAATAATCCACTCACAATTGTGGAATGTATCTAAATAGGTCACCGGGTTACTTTAGATTTACATTTACTAGATTGTCCTACTGTTGCCAAATTGCCCTATTGTTGACATCTCATTCTACATTGGACTACTTTTTCTGTTCTTACTTTTTGTTGTTCTTCAGGGCCCCACTATAAGAGTAAGTCCAGGTCAGCCACCCCAACCTGTAGTCTCCCAAAATAGTGTTGTTGTTTTTTTTATTTAGCCACTGGAACAAGACTTCAAAAACTGCTGTTGGTAATAGGAATGAATTAACAAATATGCATTAGTGCACATATCTGAACTAAGCACAGAACAGTACCTCTGAGGCTCTTTGTAAGCTCTCCTGGCCAGTAGACGATGAGTTAGTCTTCTCCCATAACTCTGCGATGTGGTTCAGTTCAGCTACTTTTTCTTCACAGTTTTTGTGGGCATTTAGCAACGTTACCTCATAGCATTCTTGTATATCTGGAAGCACAGACATAAAATAGCCATTATAGATTATTATCATCCATCTTTTAAAATGGGTTTTAGAATAGCTAACCTATAGCATCATATTATATAGTAAATCATTGTACATAAGGTATCAAACCAAACCCATGACAACAGATCTGCCATTAAACAGCAGGGTAGGACAATCTGGACTCAGCCCCTCTTACTTTTGGGAAAGGAAAGGCAATGGAATATCTGGGCCCCAGTGGTGCTGGTATTGGAGTCCCCAATCTTCATTCTGATGGAGGACCTGGCTGCAATAGAAAAGCATTGCTTTTAAATAATGAACTGTCAAAACAAATGACCCAATCCCTGTAAGCTGCTATGGTACAAAAGTTCCAAAGGAGATCAACCAAAATGGAAAACTGGACTTACAGAACAACCTGCTACATGTTTGGAGCCAGAGTAAACAGAATGATCAGCACCTAGGCATTGGATTGGCCCTGTTTTGAATACTGATGAAGCAGGCAAACAGGAAGCAAGTAAAGTTTTGAGCCACAGCAATACTTAAAGTGGCCATACAGATCCGCTTGTTTGCCTATGGCTCCAAAGGAGCGGATCTCTCCTCGATATGCCCACCCTAGGGTCGAACGATCAGATTACAGTGAGGAGCAATGGGCTCCAACAGGTCAATCGCAGGAAAAATTAAACCTACCCAATCGATATTATGGCCAGATATCGATCATGAAAATCCATCGGAGGTAAACTGCCGAATTGGTTCAAAGGACCGATATTGGCAGTTTTAACTGCCCATGTATGGCCACCATTACCTCTTATTTTCCTGGATCAGACAATCTATCAGTTTTATTTCAAATTTTATGACTATATTGCACCAATATACCCATTTATACTTCTCTTTCTTTTTCTATATCTTCTAAGATTATCCAGTCCCCAGAGCTTCTGCTGCATGTTTTTATTTTGCCATAACCACAAACTGTCCCTGTCAAGGAAGACCTCTGCCACACCAGTTTGTATTGCACATCTGACCACTGTTATTAGGAGGAACCAAAAATGGTGGTTCTTTCTCAAGTTACATTGGAGTTGCATCTGTAAGTAACTAAGCAAGGTTAGGGCAGATCAAAGGAAAACCCTAAAACATCCAAATTTAGCACATTTCCAGTTAAATTATTAGGATGTTTTAGGTATGTGTTATCACCCTATACCTTATATCCCCTCAACCAAAGAATTACAACTTACCAAAAATCCTGAAAGCTAGGCATCCAGTATTTTACAAAAGCAGTGTTCCGGAGAATACAAATTCTACATTCAGATACATATATATACTATGTGCTGGTCAAATGGCAAATTGTACAAGTTCCTATCAATTCAGTTTCTAGAATTTTTTTTTTTAAATTCATCAAATTATCTTACAGATTCAATAAAATATTTAAAGGGCAAGGAAAGTGTAAAATAGAATAAGGGTAGAAATGGTGTATTTTGTATACTAAACATAAACATGAACTTACTGCACCACAAGCCTAATCAAACAAATGATTTATGCTTTCAAAGTTGGCCACAGGGGGCTGTCATCTTGTAACTTTGTTATACATCTTTGCAAGACTAGACTACATACATATGTTCAGTGTGATCTGGGCTTCTTAGGGAGCGTCATAAATGATCAAAAAACAAAGCAGCTGGAGCTCTGCATGGCTGGTAAGTAAGGCAGGGGCTCCCCCTGCTGTTCATAAGTAGGATTGTTTCCCTGCCAGAAGTTAGGGACCGTCTGACAATTCCTATCCACAGCACTAAATGAAGGGAGAATTTCACTGCATTCAGTCAGGTTTCTTATAAAAAATAGTACACATTTTTAAATTAAAGTATATTGGAGATAGATTTCTTTTTCATTAAAGAAAGTAAAAATGGGATTTTATTTCTTTGCCTTTCCTTGCCCTTTAAGATAATCTTAGCATTCTAGGGTATCAGTACCTCAGAGTCCCAAAAGATTGACTTGTCTAAGATGTCATTATTGATCGAATCCCCTTTCCTGAAAGCTCAACTGTGCTTCAAAGGAAGAGTGATCACTAAGCGAATGGATTGATTATTGTGGTAATAAGAAAGATTGATCACTAATGACTGATTGTGATCTTTCAGTAACGATCAATGTTAAATGTTTAATCAAGAAAAAATTATGATTGAACGCTATACATTTTCTCATGTGCTAACATAATTACTAAATACTACAAACTGGAAAAAATTATGTTGCAGAAAAAAAACTTGATTGCAAACAAAAATCACATGATTACACTGATTTTGTTTTACTTTACTATTAAAATTGGCTTCACAATCTTGAAAATTTTAAATTACTCACTAATGTTGAAAATACACTTCCTACTGATTTCTGTTAAAGCTTGAAAGGTTTTATGTGCAAAATATTTTCATTTAAGTTTTATATTATCTTCAGCTAATACATCTCAACATTCAAGTTCGTAAAAAATAAATAAAAAAATCAAGTAAAAACAAATTAAAATTTGCCTCAGATTTGGACACATAGAAAAATAAGAATTTAAAAATTTTGACTATTTAATGGCAGTTTCTGCTTACAGTAACAGAACTAACTCATTGATGAAATAGCTACCAGTTATAAAACATTCTAAAACTCTGTTAAAACAGGAACAAAACACTACTTACAGAACTTGGATGACTCCCAAATTTTCTCCCTTTATCCTTTTAATGTACAATTCAACAGAACAGTATTCAAATTTAGAATTTTAACAGTTTAAATAATATGCTATTCTAAAAGTAGCTCCAAATTGTAGAGCTGAAAACTTTGCCACTGCTTTAAATGGTATTTGTAATGAACAGAACAGCCCAAGAGTCACATCTTGATGGGAAGTGAAGCTTATACACTGTTATTAAAGGAGAAAATATAGGGATATTCTAAAAGTATACGGTAGTTTGTAATCAGTCAACCAAAGAGGAATAAAATGAGATAAAATGTAGTTGTAAATATGCAAGTATGGCAGCTAACCAGAAAATACGATCAAAATTGTGGATATTTCTGCCCAAAACAGGAGATACCGAGAAGGTAAATGTGCTAAATCAGTTATTTTGTTCAGTATATACAATAGAGGAGTTCACAGGCTCGCTTCATACCTGCACTGATGGCTCAGCTCAATCTAGTCAGTGGCTGACTCAGGATGTGATCCATAAAGCTTTAATAAAAATTTATGTAAACTCCATAGCCTGATGACATAAACCCCAGGTTCTACGAGAGCTTGGTTCAGTTTTAGACCAGTCCCTATTTCTGATTTTCTAAGATTCCCTTTCATCTGGTATGGTGCATATGGTTTAAATTCCAATACTTAAAAAGGGATTATGATCTCAGCCTGGCAATTATAGGCCAGTAAGTTTGATATCTGTGGTGGGCAAATTATTTGAAGGCTTGTTAAGGGATCACATTCAAAATTTGTCCTAGTGAATGGCATTATGAGTAGCATGCAGCATGATTTTATGAAGGATAGGTCATGTCAGACAAATGTGATTGCTTTTTGTGATGAGGTTAGTAAGATGCTGGACAGTGGGGGGCAGTAGATGTGATCTCTTTGGATTTTGCCAAAGCGTGTGATACCATGACCCATGACTGCTTTCTAAAATTAGGTCTGTTGGGCTTAATGAAGTCATTTGCACATGGATCAGAAATTGGCTATAGGATCAGCTAGAGAGAGTGGTTGTTAATGGTACATTCTTAGTGGGTTCTTAGTGGGCTCCCTCAGGGCTCGGTATTGGGTCCACTTTTATTTAACTTGTTTATTAATGACTTAGGGGAGGCTATTGTAGGTAATGTATTAGTGTTTGCAAATGACACAAAACTATCAGCCCAATTCATTCCATACAGCTTGTGGCACTTGCAACAGGATCTTGACAAACTGGCAATCTGGACAGATAAGTGGCAAATGAGATTCAATGTTGGTAAATGTAAAGTCATGCACCTGGGATGTAAAATATTCACTTATACCCTTAATGGGACTGCACTAGGTAAATCCATTGTGGAAAAGGACCTGTACTAAAGCTGTATTAAAAGGGGCAGAGATTCACGGGAGGAGGGGGTTATTCTTCACTGTATAAAGCACTGGTAAGGCCACATCTAGAATATGCAGTACAGTTTTGGTCTTCATCACTCAAAACAGGATATTATTACATTGGAGAGGGTAAAGAGAAGGGCAACTAAGCTGGTAAAAGGTATGGAAAATCTTATGAGGAAAGACTGGCCAAGATGGGGTTGCTCACAATGGAGAAGAGGTGCTTAAGGGGTGATTAGATAACTATGTATAAATATATAAGGGGATCATATAATAATCTCTCTAAAGCTTTATTTACCAGTAGGTCTTTCCAGCTGACATGAGGTCACCCATTCCGAATAGAAAAAAAGAGGTTCCACCTGAATATTCGGAAGGGGTTTTTTTACAGTGAGAGCTGTGAAGATGTGGAATTCTCTCCCTGAATCAGTGGTACAGACTGATACATTAGATAGGTATAAGAAGGGGTTGGATGCTTTATTCACCAGTAGCTTCTCCCAGCAGACAGGAGGGAGCCAATGAGATTAGAGGAAAGGAGGGAAAGGGGTGTTACAGGGAGGGAAGTGAATCAGTGGTACAGGCTGATACATTAGATAGGTATAAGAAGGGATTGGATGCTTTATTCACCAGTAGCTCCTCCCAGCAGACAGGAGGGAGCCAATGAGATTAGAGGAAAGGAGGGAAAGGGGTGTTACAGGGAGGGAAGTAAATCAGTGGTACAGGCTGATACATTAGATAGGTATAAGAAGGGGTTGGATGGTGTTTAGCAAGTGAGGGAATACAGGGTTATGGAAGATAGCTCATAGTACAAGTTGATCCAGGGACTAGACCAATTTTTTCCATTTTTGAGTCAGGAAGGTTTTTTTTCCCCCTCTGAGGCAAATTGGGGAGGCTTCAGATGGGGTTTTTGCCTTCCTCTGGATCAACTAGCAGGTAGGCAGGTTAAAAAAAATTAAAATGTTGAACTTGATGGACCTGTGTCTTTTTTCAACGTAACTTACTATGTTAACTATGTTACTATGTAGAATTTCTATATATTTGGAACTGATCTGTTCCTGAGTGGAATTAATGCAAAATGTCAGTAGACATCCAAAAAGTCCTACATGCAATTTTTACCTGGTCATGTGCTTTCAGCAAGAGCCAACACTTCATGATGGAACTGCTTTCAGACAGGCAATTGTTTATCCTATTCAATGTAACTAGATGTTGCAGTGGGATTTTTAACATTCTTTGATCTTCTAGGTAGCTTTTTTATTGTGTAAGGGAACTGTTATCTGGTTACCTTCCCATTGTTCTGTTGTTAGGCTGCTGGGGGAAAGGGAGGGGGTGATATCACTCCAACTTGCAGTGCAGCAGTAAAGAGTGACTGAAATTTATCACGGTCACATGACTGTGGGCACCTGGGAAATTAACATTAATGTCTAGCCCCATGTCAGATTTTAAAATAAAATATAAAAAAAAAATCTGTTTCATCTTTTGAAAAACAGATAATAAACTAATGAGTTTAAAGAAAACCATGTTTTTCCACGACAGAATCCCTTTAAGTTACACAACGTGTACCAGGTCTAGTAAAAACATTACATCTTTTGTTATCCATTTAGAGTTTTTTTTTTTTTGGGCGACCATTATATTTCTTGGCTTGTTTGACATGTTTTAAGGCCCAGTATAGTGTAAAGGGGTGGTAGGGTTGGGCTAGCCTATGGACAGGTAAGGTGGGAATTTGGACTGTCAATTAGGGTGAGATCTGGGTGAGTACCTCAACTAAGGGGAACCATGGCCAAAGGTAAGACCGTAAGGGAAGTGGGTTTGGACGGAAAAAGCCAAACTAAGCCATAGTTTCAAGAATATCTACAATATCAAATAAACTTTCCCAAATCTCAGCCTAACTGACCTTTCTCTCTTTAGAGAGAAAAGAAGGCCTTTTTTTCCAAAATTTCAAACTACCAGGCATTCACCCTGAGCCTGCTGCTCCATGACAGCCCTGCATTTTGGGAACCATTGATTTAAAGCGCAATCAATCAAAAGTCAAACGGTGCAGCCCAATATAGTGCACTGAGCTCAGGTCTGTTTATGCATCGGACAGTAGAGTAGTCATGTTGCAAGCAAGGCTAATTTTATCTGGACTTACATTAACATAATATCAGCTTCCAAGTGATTCCATCCAAAGAAACCGAGATCCTTAGGGACGCGTTTCTTTAGTTCATTTTCATTTAACATGCAGATCATACCTAAGCTTTGCAGACAAGGATGAAACAAGGCTTAGAGACTACTAAATAGCTTTCCCTGCATAAGCAATGAGCCAAGTGTTCCAATGAAGAACAAAAGGTTAAATATAACTAATAACTACAGCAACGAGAAGCCTTTAGATTTGTCTGTACCTTTGGATTAATGAATTTGCCCGATTCATAGCTTTCAAAATTAGACGAGATCTGATTAAACTAATATTACAAAAAAAGAATTATTTTGAAGAGTCTTTTATTCATATTGCATTTATGGAATACATTGATTTCAGTCACATCTTTAGGAAAGGGTTCGACAACTTCTGTCTATAAATATAGATAATATTGCAGGGAAAGGGAAAATCTTCCTATTTGAATTAGGAATTATGATTGGGCAAAACCATGCTGGTTTGGGGTAGTTCCCATTAAAATTAACTTTATGGTAGAGGCAGATGTAGATGTTGCCACTTGCAGTAATATTAAAAAGTTTGGGAACCCCTCTTAATTCTTTGGGGTTTTGTTTATAATTGGTTGAGCTTTCAAAGTAGCAACTTCCTTTTAATATATAACATGCTGTATGGAAAAAGTAATATTTCAGCAGTGACATAAAGTTCACTGGATTAACAAAAAATATGCAATATGCATCAAAACAAAATTAGACAGGTGCATAAATTTAGGCACCCCAACAGAGATATTACAACAATACTTAGTTGAGCCTCCTTTTGCAAATGTTACAGCCTCTAGATGCCTCCTATAGCTTTTGACGAGTCTGGATATTGGATGGCGCTATTTTTGACCATTCATCCATATAAAATCTCTCCAGTTCAGTTAAATTTGATGGCTGCCGAGCATGGACAGCCTGCTTCAAATCATCCCATAGATTTCCCATGATATTCAATATTGTACTTCCCCTTCTGCATAGATATCTTTGTAGATTTCCTAGTGTGTTTAGGGTCATTGTCTTGTTGGAATATCCAACCCCTGCAGTGTAGCCTAAACTTTTTGACTAATGCTTCAACATTATCCTGAAGAATTTCTTGATACTGGTTTGATTCCTCCAACCCTGGACTTTAACAAGGGCCCCAGTTCCTGAAGTAGTCACACAGCTCCACAGCATGATGGAACCTCCACTAAATTTGACAGTAGGTTGCAGGAGTTTTTCCAGCCATGCAAAGCGCTTTTTGTTATGACCAAATAACTAAATTTTTGTCTCATCAGTCCAAAGCACTTTGCTCCAAAATGACTGTGACTTGTCTTAATGAGATTTTGCATACAACAAACGACTGTGTTCATGGAGTGAGTGCCTGACAGACCTGGGTTTTTACAGCAACTGTGCCTGTGGCCTGCCATTTCCTGATTACGTTCCTTACAGTTGAAACTGACAGTTTAAACCTCTGAGATAGCCTTTTGCAGCCTGCCCCTAAATATCATGATTGGATACACCTGCCTATGAAGTTCGAGGCTTAATAAGATAATACAACCAATTTGGTGTTGCCAGTAATTAGTATTGAGCAGTTACATACATTCAAATTAGCAAAATTTCAACGGTAATTTTTGCTCAGTCAGTTTTTCACATTTAATTTCATACAACTGAATACTACCTCACTAAAAATCTTTGTTCCTGAAAATACACCAGTACTCAGATGTTCCTGGGAAATGAACGACATACCACTGTTATCTTTTTTGTTGAAGGTTAACTAAGTTATCGTGCAGGCTGAGAGGGGTTCCCAAACTCCCCTGGCCACTCCAGTAGGTGAGAAAGCGGCTGGGAGGGGATTTTCCTAACTACAGAGGAGTCCATGGTATTGTACAAACAAAATCTAACAAGATAATCGACTCTGCCACAAATCCTGCATGTAGAGAGACGGGATTTCTATTGATTTCTTATAAACCTTTTGGTTTATAACACATCATTCTGTCAACCCAGACTTAACTAAACAAGTGTAACATTTGAAATGATAAATCAACCCTTTTAGGAATCTAGGCCAACACAGTTCCCAGGATTAACAGTGATTTGGTTTAAGCTGTCAAAGTGAATTTTATTTTGTGTCATTTATTATTTATAAACACGTTTCAAAACCAGTCTGATTAAAAGACAGTGGAAACAAATAACATTGTAGTCCCTCTTTTTTTGCCAGCATTACAGTAATCTAACAAACAGATGGTGCTTTAATCCCCGGTATAACTAATAGAAGCAGCCACTTGCAATCATTTTCCAGGAAATTAATTATTCAGAATCCATGTAAAGTGAAGAGAGACGCCGGGAATATTAAAGAAAATAAGCACAAGAAATCCATTTCATTTAATGACTGTTTGATATTTGGTTCTTAATTTATTTACACCAAGATACTTATTAATTATATCAGGGCAGGGAGTTCCCCATCCATTGGTTAAACATGCCCTAGGGGAATATGGCCTATGAATATATTTCCCCATCTCCTGATGTCAGGCTTTTGTTTTAACTATGGAAAATAAATGTTTATTCTTTTAAATGTTAACATTTTGGCTCCTGGTTCTGAAATATAGGTGGTCCAGTATGTGCCAGCATGCAATGATGTTTTACTATGCCCTGGGGAGTTTTATAAAGGCTGGAAGGTCAGGTGGGTCCCCTAGTCTATAAATGGGAAGGGATAGCAAAGTAGAAAGCACTTTGAACTCCACTTGAGGAGGTTGGTAGATGATGTTGAAGATACTGAGGAAGGAGGCCTAAATACCTTGCATGCTCCCTCCATTGCAACATCTGAGGTAGGACTTGCTAGAGCAAGAATTGCACCTCTAATAACGAGATCTAGGAATTATAGATAGGATTAGGCAGTTAGTAGAGCAAACAGAGGCTCCACCCAAATGATCAGAAAGGGTTCATTAGGGCTTTGTACTCTGGGGGTCTGGACACTTGTAACTGATTACTAGAACTCTCTGTGCCCAATTCAATAGGCAAGTGTAGCATATACCATGTAGCATCCTGAACTAGGATCTGTAAACGCAATTGAGATAGCCGCCTGGAAATTTGGCTGTGAAATTGCAGCAATTAAATGATTATCTGTGATGTTTACAAGCACTGGAGCCCCAGTGACAGGAGATCTTCTTAGACCACCCAGACTAAGAAAGTCACGTGCAACAAGTGCTCTACTGTATGATGGAGGAAGCCTCAACTGGCCAGGCTGGGGTAGCCAGCAGGTGTCTTAGGGGACTAGCAAGTGCCCTGCTAAACATCATTACTTTATTATACTCAGGGGCGATCCAGCCCATTTCACCACCGGACAGGGGTTGGGGGGGGGTCCATGGAGCTAGTGCAGAGCACACAACTGTGTGCTCTGCACTAGAAAAGCTGAATTTCTGGGTTGAAAATCGGAAATTCAGCTCTTAGTTACCAGGAGCGGCATTTTTGCTGCCCCTGGTAACCAAGGGGGTGCCGCCACCTGAGGTGAGTGCCTCAACTCGCCCCTGGTTATACTTTATAAATAGGATACCAAATACCATAGCCAGTACAACAGGTATACATAATGGCATATTGACTTTTAACTGCATATCACAAATTCTCTTATATTTCCATTTGTCTACTGACAGACCAAAATTCTAACAATACTCAATGAGCCAATAAATGGCCTAAGGCCCACAGTAAATAGTAAAGCGTTCACCCCAATGTACCAATCCAGTTCCAGAGGCTAAAATAATCATAAGGACGGCAGAAAGAATGATAGGAAACCCCCTTTTGCCTATTTCTCAACTCTATAAGAAACAGGTTATTTGACGAGCAAATAGCATAGTGGTAGTGGGAGATATCTTTCATCCATCTCACAAACTGTTTTCTTTATTACCATCGGGTAGAAGGTTCTGTAGTATTAGGTATTGGGGACCTGGGATTTTCTGGATAATGGATGTTTCCATAATTTGGATCTTCAAACCTTAAGTCTGCTAGAAAATCATATAAACATTAAATAAACCTAATAGGCTGGTTCTGCTTCCAATAAGGATTAAATATAGCATCGTTTGGATCTAGTCTGAGAAAAAGGAAACCATTATTTGTATAAAATGGAGTCTCATCAGTGACATCAGAGGTGGGGCTATGATATGTCGATTGGCAATTGGTTAATCTCCACTTCAATCACAGCTTTCCTAATTCGGAAAATCAGGGATGCAGTTTTGATCCGGCAGCCCTTCAAAAAGGTCACAACCCTACCAAGGAAGCAAAATAAAGACAAGGGAGACCCTCTATTGTCTTAGACATGAGCCCAGACAAACAGCAGATGGTGAAAAAAAAACAGTTACACATTAAAATATGGAAAAACGCAAGTTTTTTTTTTATTTTTTGACATACAGGATATGATGTCCCTGAGGTAATAATGTTGAGAATGTCCCTTCTTAGACAAATAGACTTTGAGAAAATGATAACGTCTTGGAAAGTTTACACTTTGAGAAATTTGTGGATTAACGATAATTTGGCTGAAAATTCGCCTGAGCAAAATTTTGCCTGGCAAAAGTTCACTAGCACTTTTTTTGATTTTGAGTGAATTGTTTTCTTTGCCTTTTAGTAAACTGGCAAGTTCGATTTGAATGGTAATTTTGGTGAATTATCGTCAAATTAATTTACTGATTCGCATTTGAAAAAGTGTCCTTTTATAAGTTAGAAATTCAGCTGCATGAGATGGTGCTGTCTGTTTTGGGTAAATAGGATACTGCATGATTGAAGCCTTCATATTATAAACCCTCCTTGGTCTCTATAAGGGATTAAAGGGTAACTTAACCCATTTTTTTTCAAGACACACGCAACTGATCTCAACTGATGGTCTCAAATGGTGAATTGATTGTTTTATAACAGACACTACGCTATATGCACTTTATATATTTTGTTGTTTACTCCCCCGTTAGCCATATGGCATGGACATTTTGTTGGACATTTTATATTGATACTTGAATATTTTATATTGATATATTGATAATGTGGCAGGAGGAGAAAGACTGAAGGTTTCCTTTGTGACAATCAATAAAAACCAACATGGAACCCATACAGCATTAGGAACAGTTCATGGGGCTCATCTAGTCCCTGAACTGTGAGTTTTAGATGCTACGCTCCCAGGTGGAGCGTAGGAGGAGAATCTGTGCCCCTATTTTCCGTTGTCACTAAAACTACATTATAAGGAAAAATACAGAAATATATCCGACCAATTGCAAATTGTCTCACCATGGCAACATCTACTTTATACTTAACATTAATTCTCATGTGACCTTCCCCTTTAATTTACATGCTTTAGGAGCACTTCATTAACTTGCTGTGTTAAATATATACTGAAATTTCTCGTTAGTGAAAGTAAATTGGGTAAATACTTGTCTGGCCTCTGGATGCTGTAATGATGTTTCTCTTTAAGCAAAAATAGAGTGTTTTCTATTAATTTTCTCTTAACGGCCAATTAAAAATCAGCCTTAATAACAGTTAATGTCATTATCTGCTGCAAATTGCTCTCTTCCAGCTGCCACATCTTCACCTGTTTTACCTACTACAACAACTAAGAGATGGTTGAAGTTCTTACATTATCAGTGATGCCTACTGACGCTGGGGAACCCTGGAATTACCCTGAATGTGGCAGTAATCCAGCTGGGTTTAATGGTGACGGTTTTATGGTGGTACAGAAAGAACATTTCTCGCTAACCCCCATCATTATAGTCCTTCCTCTTTGAAAGGAATATCTAATAAGACATTAATATGTTTCAAATCTCATAAAGCAGGGTCCTACTTTGCACTGCAGAATTCTGGCCTCCTCAAAAGCTGCAGCATCTTTTTGCACCCCCTACTGACACAAAAGACCCCCGGGAAGTTTGGATTAAGTTACCCCAAAATCAGCTCAGTTACACTTTCCCTTAATATTTCCCATTTACTCTAGCCAGCCCTCTCATATGTATTTTTTAAGACTATTAAGTCGATTCTATTTTTTGCATCTCAATCTTTTGCATGTCTACATTTTCATCTGTGTGACTATTTACATGACCTGAATATTTTTTATACAAGTGTCTGATGTGACTTGCTTTGCAGCACCCAGACTGTGCTGAATTGTTTGAGGTGAAGCTCTTTGAAATAAACTTCATGTACTGAAAACTTCCCCATGTATTTTCCAAATCAGAAGTTTCTCGCTGTATTTAGGGATAATTTTTAAGGACCCACAGTCGATAATAACACAGCATTTAAGTTAAATTCTGTTTAAAGTCGAAAGCAATACGGGCTATGAGAAGGCATTGAGCCTACAGATCAGAACTGGCATGGAAAACAGGTTGCACTGTTGTCTACCTGACCACGATCAGTAGGATTCTGGCCCAAATTTCACAATGACACAATCATTCTCAGAGTTGGCCAAGAGACAGCTGGGAACTACTTGGCATAATGCTGCAATCATTGGCAAAGATAAGAGCAAATAGCTGCATGCTTCAGCCAATATACATACTTATGATACATTCTATATATCTATCTATATATATATAGATATATATATATATATAGTCATTTTTTTAATTACTAATATAGGGCCCATAGGGTTAAGTTCCCCTATGGTCTGAAAATCCCCACATGGTTGGAAGTCCCCTGCTGTAGGCCAGCTAAGTATTGGACCTAAATTGGGTATGGGAGGGAGAGTGATGCATTTTCCCCAGTGAAATGAACCCTGGCATTTCTATATTTGACCAGAGGGTGGGATTGGTGCACAATTTCTTTATAAAGCAGAGCTGCCAAGAGATAGTTGGGTTTTATGCAGCAGGAGCATGGAGTACCTCAAGGGTGGACTGGCCTTTAGTGGGCTTGGAGTACAGTGCCCCAAGTACAGATGCAGTCACTTGGATTTGTAAGTTAAATGCGTCGTGACTCAGGACTAATTGAAGAAACTGTGTTATCTAAAGTTATCTTAACTCATTTAATGCATTTAACCTTTTCATTAGCATACCAAAGCACCATTGTTTTCAATGGTGAACTCTTTAATTGGATGGGATGCTGTGACACAATATTCTGTGCTAAGTGGGATAAATAAGATAGACGAGTTAAGTCACGACGCATTTAACACACAATCCAAAGTGACTGCATCTGTATTGTGGTTTCTCGACTGGAAGGCGCTCATAGGCAGCAGAAAAAGTAATAAGCTACCTGGAGATGGATTCCTGTGACAGTGACTTGGGTGTGCTCACACTCTGGATGAGTGTTGGTGCAAGGCCTGAAAATTGCATACTTCTGTGAGACGCTGTGGATGCCTGTACCAGCTCTGTTTGAGCCATTTGTGAGTTGCTGCCTGAGGAAGATTAATGGAATGGCTCTTGTGTTTGTCCCCTGTGTGAGGACATGTGTTGATTGTGTGTCTACTATGTGGGAGCTACTGTCTTTATTCAAAGAAGAGGTATAGGGGGCAGGTATCACTACCTGGCTAAAGAGCTCTTGGAACTGTGACTGTGTTTGTCCACCAAGGAGTGGAGCGTGGGACTGTGTCCAGGGTACAGACGGTGCCAGGCTTTGGGAAGACCACACAGGTACCAGAGGACGGGGGTTGATATTGATTTGTAATTGCATTTTTGCCTTTTCCTTAAAATTATATTAAGTTCTGTTTGCTAAACTACCATTAGATGGAGGAAGTTTGCATTAAAAAAATCCAAATATTTTTCATATAGCAAAGGGGATTCAGGCCCTGTATTAGAAAGAAAATTTATTTTTATTAAGAGTCTACATCCTATAATACAAGGGGTGTCACAATAGGGTTATAATTTAATTTGTTCATTTACTTTATATGTTCAGATTAAGCAATAACTACTTCTGCCACTAGGTGGGACATGCAGTGAAAGGTATTTGCTAAAATTCTTAGCATGTGACAAGGGTTGAGGAGACTGCCTCATACAGACTTAGATAAACAAAAGGAATTCTGGGAATGAATTCCAAATGAGCTCCAAGAAAATCCCATTTGCATGGGATAAACCCATGCAAATGGGATTTTCTTGGAGCTCATTTGGAATTCATTCCCAGAATTCCTTTTGTTTATCTAAAATTCTTAGCAAATGGCAATGCTGCAAAGGCTTGATATATCACTGGATTTATCCTCTTAGCATTTATTACTTCAACATAGGGAGACTACAATGCATTAGAGCAGATGGCCTCCACAGACTTTTTAAAGTCTGATTCTGACCTCAGGATGTCTATTGCAGGAGACAAGACAAGAGAGATTAGTGTTGACACCTTTTCAATAGGTCGACAAGTGCTGGGGCAGGTGAAGTTGGGGTGGGTGATTGACATCAGGAGTGGTTCTGATGCATCAGGGGGGTGATGTTTTGATGTTGTGATCAGCTATTGGCTGATCGCCATGCCATTAACTTCAGTGTCCTGTCCAAATTTCCTAATTTTGAAACTGGACAGATGGCAACCCTACCTGCTATATTTACAATGAGGCTATGTCCTACACTAGACCAATCTTCTCATTAAAAAGAAACACAACTTTTGAACTTGAACAAGATAATTTGAACAAGATAATTTTTCTTAAAATTTCTTAAATATATTTGTTTATATCTTGACACTTAATGTGAAAGATTTGGGGTGTATCTCCACCAGGGTGGTAGCAAATTTACCTCAGATTCTCAATCAATTAACAGGAAAAAGAGATTAGGCCAGCCACCTGCCAGCAGAATTGTAGAATATACAATGCAAGCAACACAGAACATTACAAGTTCAAGCCCAGCTAAGTTTGGGTACTAACTTATAAAGGGGGAGGAGAGGGAACAAACAGATACTTTTTATGCCAAAGAAGCATTTCATCTGAGAAACCGAAAAACTATTGTATGTGGTCATAAGAGCCCACCCAATAATTTAAAGGGTCACTCTACCTTTAAACTAACATTTGTGTGTTAGAGATGGACCTATTGGTCATTTTCATGATCAATAAATTCAGGGAACAAAAATGATAACCTTTTAAGATGAGCTACCCCAGTAAGAGGACTATGATTCAAAGTCATGCTGGTGACTATGTAATTATGAACTTTTGAGGCCCAGCATACACTCAATTTTGGTTCAGATGAATTTCACTTAAAACTTCCCATCCATATTTTCCTTTACATTTGTTTTATGGGTATATAAAAGGGGAGGTAACCCCCCCTTTTTTTTTTCTTCATGCTTGCCCAAGTGCAGACAGAAGTGAGATCCAGCTTATGATGATAACTGAATAACAGAATAAGACATATGAGCACTGTGTCTGCCCAAGTTTTTAGTTACAAGTCGTGCTTGTAACTAATGTATTAAGCCTGAGCTGTGCATAGGAGTAAATACTTCCATTGTGACCTGCTAAAATCAATTTAGAATTTAACAGGGATCCTCAATGTGGAGACACGTTCCTTCTGGAGACGAGACGAGTCCAACTGTGGGAGGCTTATGAGATGGAAAGGTTTCTGTTCATGCAACGGAGAAGGTCCTCACTCCTAGTAAACTTTATTGGCAGCTCCACAGATTCTCAATTAGCGTGATGTGCCGTGCGATAGGATTTTTAATTCTGCTCAAGTGAGAGAAATTAACATAGAAATGAAATAAGAATCAGCAGGGGAGACCCAACTCAACAAACGTTCAAGTCATTTACTTTGAGATGATAAACATCCCACCCTGCTTTCCATAAAGGAACCGGCATTTCCTTTAGATATAACTTTGCCAAATGAAAAGTGTAGCCAAACTATATGTTACATTGATTATTTTGGGGAAATAGGCAGTTTTAAAAAAAAGCTTTACAAATTCAAGTTTTCTGACCTTCAATCGGCAAGAGAAAACAAATGAAAAAGTGTGGCAACTAAAACCTGGCAAGATTCTCTTGAAGTCAATTCAACCTGCAATTTGTTGAAATGAATGAAACAATGAAAGGTTCTTTCCATGACTTAATGACATTTCTTCCAATTCGAATCCAAGTTTTTTTTTTTTGCTTCAAAAAATACTACCAATCGATAGCGATGAGCGAATCTTTCCATGACTAAATGATATTTCTTCTAATTTGAATTTTTTGCTTCGAAAAAAATACTATCAATTTATAGTGATGAGCAAATCTGACCCATTTTGCGTCTCTAAAAAATTTGCTAAAAAATTTGCAAAAGCGTAACAAAATGCAGAAATTCACCGCAAATTTATGCCTGGCGAAAAAATTCATAGCCATGATATAGAAAGAAACCTCAAATTTAAATAAAAAAGGTAAATAAAAAATGTAAAAAGTACTAAAGGGCTAACTTATTTAAATTCCAGATAAAAAAAATTTCATAGTTTTTTTCACAGTGAAAAAACATAAAGTATCAAGATTTAGCAGACTCCCCCTCCCCCAAAACTCAAATTAAATAATTGAAATTTAAAAGCTGGAGATATTCTGTTGCTGTTAATAGGAGTTGTACCCCCCATATGTAATATAAGGCACTAAGTTTGCCCAGGAGCAGTAATCCATGGCAACCAATAAGATTCTTGCATTTAAACAGGTGACTAGTAAATGCTGTCTGCTGATTGGTTGCTATAGGTTACCGCCCCTGTGCAAACTTAGTGCCTTTTATTACATTACCCCCGTACTGTTTTAAATTCAAGCTATTTTAAAGTTTGAGCTCTTAAAAAAAAATCCTAGGTCTTTTCTACATTCTAGTTGCCATTTTAATGTGATCAATTGATTTCTCTCTATTGATCACGTGATCAGGTTTTTCTGATTCACATTTTTTGTATATATGCTGGCACTTGAGAAAAGAACTGCATTTCAGTAGATACATTTATTTTCCCAAAATGAGTAAATAATAATTAATTAATGAATAAATAATAAATCTGCAACCGTCTCTTTTTTTTATTAATTAGACAAATCTCTTGGCCCAGGTTGGCTTATATGGTCAGTTTAGCTAAAAAAAGTTAAGAAAAACAGTTAAACAAAACAGTCACAACAAAGGATGAAGTTGCATACTGATAATCTTAAAAGTATGTTCTGCACAGCCTTATTTATTGAACTCATGTTGAGCAAGGGGGTATACTGAGTGATTTCTTTTCAATACTTAAAGGGCAAGGAAAGGCAAAGAAATAAAATCCCATTTTTACTTTCTTTAATGAAAAATAAATCTATCTCCAATATACTTTAATTTTGAAATGTGTACCGTTTTTATAAGAAACCTGACTGTATGCAGTGAAATTCTCCCTTCATTTAGTGCTTCTGGCAGGGAAACAATCACTTATGAACAGCAGGGGGAGCTCCTGCCTTACTTACCAGCCATGCAAAACTCAAGCAGACCATACTGAGCATGTGCAGTGCCAGTGTCAGACAAAGATGTATAACAAAGTTACAAGATGACAGCCCCCTGTGGCCAACTTTGAAAGCATAAATCATTTGTTTGATTAGGCTTGTGGTGCAGTAAATTCATGTTTATGTTTAGTATACAAAATACACCATTTCTACCCTTATTCTATTTTACACTTTCCTTGCCCTTTAAATATAGGTCATTAGCAATTTTTCATTGAGTTGTCAGTACAAAGGATCCAGAAGACCAATATTATAGGAGTTCACCCTATAGCTAACTTTGATTATCTTATATATTGGCCAATTCTAAGCAACTTTTCAGTTGATCTTCATTATTTAACTTTTAAAGTTTATTAGTTACTAGACATTAAGCCCGTTAAATTAACGGGCGCTAGAACATATGTAGTCAAACATTTATAAAAACAGAATTGTTGTAGGCGAATTTTCGCCTGCGCTATGCAAATTCACTAACGTGCGAATTTACGCTCTGGTCGGCAAACGGTAACGTATTTACGTTTTTCAGACTATCACCCACAATGGTAAAACAAGCCACAGCGTAAGGGTGCGAAGTTGCGTGTCTATCTACTTCGCTAGCGTAAATTCGCCAGAGGCGGTCCGTGGGGCACATCTGCAGTAGCGCAATTCCACGCACACAGGGACTGGACGCAGAGACACTTGAACTTTACATTAAGCCCGTTAAATTAACGGGCGCTAGAATATATGTAGTCAAACATTTATAAAAACAGAATTGTTGTAGGCGAATTTTCACCTGCGCTACGCAAATTCACTAACGTGCGAATTTACATTCTGGTCGGCGAACGGTAACGTATTTACGTTTTTCAGACTATCACCCATAATTGTAAAACACGCCACAGTGTAAGGGTGCGAAGATGCGCGTCTATCTACTTCACTAGCGTAAATTCGCCAGAGGCGGTCCGTGTGGCACATCTGCAGTAGCCCAATTCCATGCACACAGGGACTGGACGCAGAGACACTTGAACTTTACATTAAGCCCGTTAAATTAATGGGCGCTAGAACATATGTAGTCAAACATTTATAAAAACAGAATTGTTGTAGGCGAATTTTCGCCTGCGCTACACAAATTCACTAACGTGCGAATTTACACTCTGGTCGGCGAACGGTAACGTACTTACGTTTTTCACCCACAATGGTAAAACACACCACAGCGTAAGGGTGTGAAGTTGCGCGTCTATCTACTTTGCTAGCATAAATTATCACTCTCAATGGGAATTGAACACTAAAAGCACTGGTTAGAGGCATTTACCTTATACACTTCACCACAGGCTTCCATTGTCTCTATTCTAAGTACTGGTACTGATAGCATTAGCTAGTGATTGGCGACCTCTAGTGGCCAAAACTGGTAAATTTGGTCCATGCAGCACATGCGCAGGACACAGGGACTGGACGCAGAGACACTTGAACTTTATTATATAGGATTAGCCTTCTTCTGACGGATTTCTAATGGGGGTCACTGACCCCAACTAAAAAAATAAATGCTCTGTAAGGCTACAGATGTTATAACTACTTTTTAATACTTATATTTTTCTATTCAGGCCTGTCCTATATATATTCTAGTCTCTTTTTATAAAAAGAGCAGTTGTTTGGCACCGGAAGATTACTCCAACTGTGCATGAGCCAAAAACGCTGCTCACTACAGGAAGAGTACCAGAAAAACCAAGATGGCTACTGAGGACAGAACCTGGATAAGGTAAGTATAAAGATAGGGGCCTTTGCCCGGGTTACCAGGTATGCTGGTCTATTTAGGGTATTACATTAAAGGGGTTGAATTCTCTTTTAAAGTCAACTTGAGTAGTGGGGCCACTTAAAGAACATGATGACAGTCGTTGGCCAAGAGTTACAGAGGGGTTGCGTTTTGCTTCCTCTCAGCTCTCCAGCCTCTGCAGTGACTGCTGTTGATTATAAATGAAATATTTACTGGAGCTGATCATTGCAATCTCCTACCCGGTGCTGCATCTGTGTCCTTAGGTTATCCTTCTTGGCTCCCAATTTCATGGGGTTGCAGTCATGCATATTCATGGACAGTTTGCAAGGCACTCGCTATCCCCGGAGTCCTTGTTAATTCCTCTTTCTCTGCCTTTGGGCAGCAGAGGGGCACAAGTGCAATGAAATGTGCAGACTGGAATCACTGAAGTGCTCTGTGTGTGTCTCTAGTGGACTCCTCAGCTGTCTGCTATACATAACAATACCAGCAGCTTCATTATATATATATATATACAGTCGTGCTGAAGAATATTTATTGGGCATGTCAACCTCACAATAGAATGTTGCCTAGTAAATATGCCTTTAGTGAACATTAAAAGGGGGGAAACATGTAATAATCACTGATAGTACAAGGCAGCGGCATCCAGCAATTCCCCAGCTGCAAAAATTTTCCTCCGTGACAAAAAAAAGTCTCTGAGACAAAGAAAAGTTGCCACAAAACAAACGCCCATTGACTTTAATGTATTTGGAGTGAGGAAAGAAATGTTGTGCGTAGTGATGGGCGAATTTATTCGCCAGGGGCGAATTCGCGGCGAATTCCCGCGATTCGCCGCTGGCGAATAAATTCGCGAAACGGCAGCAAAAATTCGCCGCCAAAAAATTCGCCAAAAAAAACCAGTCGCGCATCGTTTTTGACGCGACACGCCGAAAACGACGCGACGCGCGTCAAAAACGACGCGCGACTCGTTTTGCGAATTTTATCGCCAATTCGCGAATTTCTCTGGAAATTCGCAAATTTTTCGGCAAACCGAAACGCGGGAGATTCGCCCATCACTAGTTGTGCGTAAAAAAAAAAAAAAATTCGCGAAACGGCAGCAAAAATTCGCCGCCAAACAATTCGCCAAAAAAACGAGTCGCGCATCGTTTTTGACGCGACACGCCGAAAACGACGCGACGCGCCACGTTGTGCGTAAAAAAAAAAAAAAAAAAATTTTTTTTGAATGTGTTTCATAAATTTAGTAAATTTTTCCACAGTTTCACAAATTTTTCAGCAAAGTCAAACAGGACAGATTCGCTCCTCACATTTAGACTGTAAGCTCTACGGGGCAGGGACCTCCCTTGGCACTAAGCACTTAATCTGTATAGTAACTGTACTTTATATTTAGATGTATTGTATTTTTGTACTTATTTGTACTAGTTATTGCAAAGCCCCTTTTTGTTTTACTGATTTATTGTTCTGCTGTGCATTGCTTTGCCCTCATAGATCACAATACAAATGAAAATATACATACAAATAGGGGGAAAAAACTATTTTAGCTCATTATTTACATAAGAAAAACCACAACCAAATTCCCATACCTGATTTTACCTTATTTATCATTCAAAAAAACTTGATAAAATCAGTTTGGAAAAACTAGCTTTTAATGCCTGAAACGCTCACATTTTTTGTGGTATCAGTCAAAACCCACAACTTTTTAAGATTTTTGGATGAAACTCAACATAGAACATGATATCTTCAAATTTGAAATAGAATCTCTGCCATTGACTTCTACAGGACCTTGACAGGTTGGACATGGAGTATTTTTCAAAGCCATTCAAGTAGAGTAGATAACAGATAAACCCTGAAGAATCCCATTTTATACTAAAGAATGCTGTATATCCTATGTCGTTTCTCTTTTTTCAGCTATGAATGGCTGCCCCAATGGCTACACAGCAGCTTGTTTATATAAACTATAGTAGTACTTA
>CM044434.1:159095278-159112209 GCA_024363595.1 Xenopus borealis
GCATGGCTGGTAAGTAAGGCAGGGGCTCCCCCTGCTGTTCATAAGTATAATTGTTTCCCTACCAGAAGTTATGGACCGTCTGACAATTCCTATCCACAGCACTAAATGAAGGAAGAATTTCACAGGATATAGTCAGGTTTCTTATAAAAACAGTACACATTTTTTAATTAAAGTATATTGGAGATAGATTTCTTTTTCATTAAAGAAAGTAAAAATGGGATTTTATTTCTTTGCCTTTCCTTGCCCTTTAAAATATGCATCACATCCACATCTATAGCCCTCGCACCTGCTGCTGGACTCTGGAGGATTCTCTCTTGCTGCGGCTCAGAGCAAGGCAGGGATTCTAGAGAAGGGGAAGGTCTGGACCCATGTTCCAACCATCCCATGTGTGCCCCCCTGACTGCAACTGTCCAGGCTGGTCTTTATGCCCTTGCGGAGTGACATAGGCAGCAGGATATAATAATATAATTTTTGAATATAAGCAAAGAACCAAATCAATCTGTGCTACCCCCATGTTTCTATCATGTTATTGTTCCAAATCACAAGCAGCTGCTTCCATTCACAAAGCAAAGCTGGTGATTCTCAGTATTATACATCCCAGCTGCAGCTCTTCCATGATGTGCTCGTCACTCGAGCTTTAAAAACACTCTACAATTAAACAGTCTTTCAAAATATCTTATAGAACAATTATGTGACATCTCCTCTGGAACAATACAAAACCATGTTAAGTCTCTGGTAATTTAGCTGTAGAAAAGGGGAAGTAAAGACAGAACATTATTCATCATTTTACTTGCAGGGTCAATGCCTAATGCCATAGCGGATGAAGTATCTGAGTGTCATTCATGAAAGACACAAATGCGATTTTGCTAAGTAGGTTTTCCCATGTCAGCGGTTCTACTGAGTTAAGGACCGTTGCTGAACTAAAAGTACTATGTTTCCACCAAATGCTTGTTCTAGTTACACTTTCATCTTGCAACCTCTTCCTCACCTTGTTTCATTGTGAAGTGACTGATTCTGGGACATGAAATCCCTCAGTTTAGAGAATCTTAGCAACCCCCCCCCCATGCAATGCAGAGTGAACTTGAAACTCCAAAATCACTTTACAATGCAATAAGGTGAGAGAGGGGCTTCATTACGCTGTGAGCCTAAGGGGGTTAAGGAACTGTTCCCAAAGATTATGTCTATATTAATACTGTATGTAGAATAATGTATATCTGTGTGAAACAAATATAATTATATTTGGCTTCTAAAGTTCCGTTTATGCACCTTTTTTACATAAGCCCCACTGAATAAAATTCATGCTAAAGAGGGGTGTATACTTACCATTTAATGATCATTCACGTTCATGCAAGGACAGTAAAGTGCTAACCATAAATATTTGGCTTTCAGTCTGGGCTTAGATAGTACAACAAATTACAAAAATGAAATCCCACCCTAAATGTCCTTCAGAGAAGAAACATTCTGAGGAAGGCTATAGAGAAGACCCTGTTCCACAGATGCCAATGAATGCAACTTCATATTTTAATCTAGATGGACTACCAGGCTGCTGCCCACAATGGAGGCCACAAGATTCTCTAAAAGGTACTCAAGAACTTAGCAGAAGGAGTCAACATAGATAGAGGAGTATAATGTAGACCTTCCTAATGGCCTGCTTGATCAAGGTGGGCAGAGAAAACTCATTGACCATCTGGCCAAGAAGTATTCTCGGTTCACAAAAAAGATAAGGTGGTTTCATGGTTTATGTGGGACATTGTGTCCTGTTGGAAAGTGATTAATATGCTAGCACTGCAAAGCTGAGGAAGATAGGATGAAATCAACAACAAGCTTTTCAAACTTAATACAGAAGATGCAAAGTTCTAGACAGATGGTCTTCCTTCTAAAAGAAGCAGAAGCCCAGGAAAATGTCTCATCTAGGAGCACATCATATGGTTTGAGAGTTGACCACTTCCTCACTTTCCAAATCCTCAATTAGGGGTATAGGAGTATATTATAGACCTTCCTAATGCTCTGCTTGATCCAGTTGGGTAAATAAAACTTCTTGACCATCGGCACAAGAAGTTTCTCTCTTTACAGGGAATATAAGGTGGTTTCATGGTTTATGTGGGTCTCCTATTGGAAAGTGGGGATCATGCACAATCTTAATAAGGGCCCATGGGACCAAAGGGCAGCACAATAGGGACAGATATTCTAGTAGCTTTATTCCCTGGGAAATTGCATCTTTGGAAATAGAGGAGCCATACAATAACGAGGGGTCCCTAACCTTTCTTTGTCCATTAAAACATAGGTACTACTAATGATAACTGGAAATGTGTGGAGTGTTACATTTTCTTTAACCCATTTCTTTAGCATCATCATAAGCAACCATCTCCTTCCTTTTCCCCACTACAAATAAACAGGGAAATAAATATGGGACACAAACTTAAACTCATCTCTTTTCAGAGCAGGAACAAAAGCTTTTTGTGTGACTGACTTGCACAAGGGCTGAATCCTTCATGCCTTTCTTCTCCATGGTGATTAGCCACTTTCGTCTTTATATAAATTGAATGAGATCATTACTTTTTACCCACAAACTGTTTTTATGTACTTCTCTCCATTTGCACAACCATTAGAGGCATGGCCTGAAAGCTTCAAACTGTTCCTTAATGCTTTGATGTATTCCAGCAAGCAAGATTACCACTTCACCTAATGCTTCTAATGAAGTAGGAAATGGTCTTCTCATATTATAGAGAGGGATTTTTTTTCCCACCTTTATTGATGAGAGGCAAACAGTCAGAGATCACGTGCAATATTCAGAGCTCTGTTGATTCTTTGTAGAAATTGGTTTCTATGATTCTGCAGAGGCTGATTTGATTAATTCTTTAAAGTTGATTTGGGGTCAATGTTTACTCCCTGTGAGTAGCAATTAGGGGTTCTGTATAAGACTGCTTTTTTCTTTGTGAGACAGGTCTCCCTAAACGACATAGGTAATTGGGGAGTGGAGGAGCGGACAATACTCATTTTCATTTCAGTTTCTTGGATTGAGAAGCAAGTGCGGCCAAGTGTGAAGACAAACAGTCTTCACTGCAAGGGTAGGAATTTTCGTAATTAGTGAAACCAATGAAATCCTTTATGAATATAACACTGCACAATAGCTGAGAAAGATCGGAAAGAATGAACAAAGAGCTTTTGAACCTTAAATCAGAGGATACACAGTTCTAGAAAGATGACCATCCTTCTAGAACAAAGCAGCAGTTCAGGGAAGTGTCTCAACTAAGAGAAGGTACAGTATATGGTGCTGCAGAGTGGCCAACCTCTTCCTTACTTTCCAAATCATCAACTAGGTATTCTAGAAAAAAATCTGTGGGGCAAGGGGACCTCCCTCAAGTACATCAATGTTAGACTGAAGTTAACAGGAATGCTGATGGAACCATGGCCAGAAGTAGAGTAATGACCACATGAAGTGCTACACAGGATCCAGCCTTCATTCATGCTCTTCCTGGGTCTTAGACATTCTCTTGTCAGTAGATAAAGGTATTTTCCACTGAAGAATCTTTTCATCGGATGATTCGTCAGCTTTCACTTCTCTTCATGGTTATTATTATTATTATTATTAATAATAATAATAATAAACATGTGTGGTCTTCTCTGATAATTGCTCTGTTTTTCACTTATTAAACTGTACATTCCATATCCCCTTTCACTCCAGGTTTTTAGAAAATATGCTCATTAATGGCACCATTTGGGTTTCAGGGGGGTTATTCTTTTACCTAACTATTTTTATTCACACTTTTCGAGTGATTCACACAGATTCCTACTCACTCATTTTAAAAGCCAACTGATTATTTTGATTACAGTTACTTTCTGCAGATTTTTACAAGTGTGTGACTGTAGCTTTCAAGTCTCACCGGATTCCCTTTGAGTCAGTGTCGGACTGGGATACCAGGGAAACTCCAAGTGGGCCCAGGTTTCAAGGTTCTAACCACATGGCCAATTTCATGGTCATTTACTATTACTTTATGGGGGGGAAGAGGCTTAATAATGGAAGAATAGAGTATAGTAAGTAGATATAAAAGAATAGGAGAATAAAGAGATTGAGTCAGAAGAGAAGGAATAATAGTTTGGAAAGTGGGCCCATGGTCTTAGGTTTTCTGGTGGGCCCCTGGCATCCCAGTCTGAAACTGAGAGCAGGTTCTGAGTCTGCCGTGATAGTTGTAAAGCACTGGGCAAGATTCAGAAGAGGACAAAATTACATATTGGGTGGAAAAGGATCCCTTTACTTTTTTGAGATATAAATTCTCTCTGCAGGGTGGATTTGGCCAACTATTTTAAAGGGAACTATTTTGGCATTGTTTTCAGGCTCATTCGGACAATTTTGGCCCTTAGTGCCCTGTGCACAAAGCAAATGTGCAGAGACTATTTCAAATTCATCTCAAAAACTTACATGTAAAACAGGTTCAATCCTGACAAAGACACCAAGAGAGATATCTTCAGCATCTGCCATTGACTTCTACATGAATTTGACAGGTCTGAGTTGGAGTACATTTTTATTCGGACGTAACGCCATCAGGGTTAAATAAATCTCCAAAAATGTTAGACTTTTTTTTTTTGGACTACTCCCTAAGTCATAGGCACCTGTCTTCTACTCTTCATGATCTCCCCAGCTTTTACACCTCACATTTCTTTCTGCTTAAAGGGGTTGCTCAATTGTAAATTTACTTTTAGTATGACATAGAGCAGTGATCCCCAACCAGTAGCTCGTGAGTAAAATGTTGCTCTCCAACCACTTGGATGTTGCTCTCGGTGTCCTCAAAGCAGGTGCTTATTTTTGAATTTCAGGTTTGGAAGTAAGTTTTAATTGCATAAAAACTAAGTATAGTGCCAAGCAGAGCCTCCTGTAGGCTGCTAGTCCACATAGGGGCTACCGAATAGTCAATCACAGCACTTATTTAGCACCCCAAGAGACTTTTTAATGCTTGTGTTGCTCCCCAACCCTTTTTACATTTGAATGTGGCTCAGAAGTAAAAAAAGGTTGGGGATCCCTACATAGAGAGTGAGATATTCTAAGACAAACTTTTTATTATTTGTGTTTTTTTTTTATTGTTTAGGGGGGGTGGGGGCAGGTTGTGATTTGCAGCTTGGAAAGGGTGCAGAAGAGGGCTCGTAGGGAGGGTAGCAGGTTTCCAGAGGGAGGGGGCGGGCCCCTTAAGGGGGTCGGGGCCCTGATGTGGCAGCCCTAGTGGGCCCAACTCTCCTCCCCCAGTCCAGCACTGGACACAAATTGGAGCATCTACAACAAAAAGTGGAACAGATTAAAAAGATTAAATTTTATTCAAAGACAAAGCATTTCACATAAAATAGCCTTATGCATTTTATACCAAAGAGGGCAACCAATCATAGGCTTTTCAACTCAAACTGTAAGGAAAAACAGACTCTGAATGGATCAATGTGATTTTCACTGAGTTTTTTATCCTGCGATTAAAGCGACTGCATTTGTCAGACTTTTGCTAGATAAAAAAAATGTAAGAAAAGACAATAGGAGCATCATCATTACTTGGTGGGTAATGGAAACCACAAATTCTTGTTTTCTGGTATTGATTGAAAAATAAATTAAATATAGTTACAAATAATAAAAAAAAATTGCATGATACATACAGTTCCTCCATGGGGATCGGGGATTAGTGGCAATATCTCCTCTATAGATGCACCTGGCACTGGAGGTGTTAAACATCACCGTAAAGTGCAGGAAAAAAATAAAACTTGAGCAGCAGCAGGAAAAACAGCATCTGCCTCCAACAGACATGAACGAGTCCTAATGTCTGTGTGTGGGCGCATGTCTCAGATTGTTTGATGCAAAGCCACAAATTTTACTCGAGTTGTATAACCAAACACTCACATGCATTCGCTTTCCCCCACAGGCTGAACATTATCAACAAGGAACAAAATATATATAGATGTATTCTGTATTCATGGGTAACTATATTACTATATACACACTATATTGCCCATTTAGTAATAAAATAAAAAATGGGGCAGTAGTGATTCCCATAAGTGTGTCCAGTGGTGTAATATGTTAATGGGCTCTGTTATACAGATAGCTAGAATCTCAGCTGCCATAAAGCAGGACAGGACTGTTGCTTCCTATAATGGGGATCAGATCTGTGCAGCCACTGGGACAGAATGCTCTGTTATACAGATAGCTAGAATCTCAGCTGCCATAAAGCAGGGCAGGACTACTGCTTCCTATAATGGGGATCAGATCTGTGCAGCCACTGGGACAGAATGCTCTGTTATACAGATAGCTAGAATCTCAGCTGCCATAAAGCAGGGCGGGACTGCTGCTTCCTATAATGGGGATCAGATCTGTGCAGCCACTGGGACAGAATGCTCTGTTATACAGATAGCTAGAATCTCAGCTGCCATAAAGCAGGACAGGACTGTTGCTTCCTATACTGGGGATCAGATCTGTGCAGCCACTGGGACAGAATGCTCTGTTATACAGATAGCTAGAATCTCAGCTGCCATAAAGCAGGGCAGGACTGCTGCTTCCTATAATGGGGATCAGATTTGTGCAGCCACTGGGACAGAATACTCTGTTATACAGATAGCTAGTGATGAGCAAATCTTGCACGTTTCGCTACGTGGAAATTTTGGCAAATTTCCTGAGAAATTCGCAAAATGGCAAAAAATTTGCTAAACATCGCCCGCGTCTCGTTTTGGATGCGGTTGTCTGTTTTTGGACATGGGTGTCCTTTTTATGGATATGGGCGCACATTCCCGGCGTCGAAAAAACACCTGTGTCTATAACTGGACACAAATTTTCGCCGGCAATTCATTTCCTTTATTAGTCCTTTATTAGAAATTAATTGCACTAGAATGATTACAAAAACTGGTAAATAATCACAGTTTTATCACTAATTGGTTAATTGATTGGATTATAAAGATATGTATGTGCATCTGCATGTCTGAATAAGGGGTCTGCCCCCGAAACGTTACATAACTGACGAGAATAAACATGCAGGGGTTCGCCCCACTTCACTTGCCCTCGAGTGTTTGGTAATTCTTCGCTTATCAAATTATTGAATAAGTGCCGTCCTCTTTTCCAATTACCGGGCAGAATCCTTGGAGAGGCTGGGAAAATAGGCATCGTAACCACAATAACAAGGGCCATTTAACCATCTAAAAGTGTCACATGATATAAAGTGAATCAATAAAAGTTCATACAACTGGCTGTGATGAGCATCACACATAAACTGCTTACATTGTATCTGCCAGTCGGCAGAATGATAGGAAAGTGCAGAATCTGAACCAAAGTAAAATACTTATTAATGACAGAAAGGATGGAATTGTAGGGAAAGTGAAATGTATTCCTCATTTACATGAACTGTGGCCCTGATATTCCCTGGAGCCCCATTTTCAGTTAAGGGGAAGGAAGATTCCCCGGGATAGAGCCGAAAAGGAATTATCAGTAAGTGCGGGGAGCGGCCATGTTTGCACTGGAAGCAGCGAGATGCCGGCCCCTAAGAGATTTCGCTCAGGGAGTTAAAGATCTAATAAATGCTAATCAGCTGGACCTGACATTGTTCCAGTATGAAATATATGGAGCTCTGGGTATTTACACATAGAATATGGAAATCTACAGTTATTTTACAGCATGTAACCCTTTCCCATAGAATAGGAGCACACTTCAGTTTACAATCTAGGAACCCTCTCTAGAAAGTTGGGAGAGACTGGGGAGAGAACAGAAATGGTTGGCATTTAAAATTATATTAAATGATATTAAATCATTACTGTTCTCAATTTATTCCCTCAAGAAGTAAATGTAGAAGCACAAAAAAAAAGGGTCTTAATATAGAAGTTCAGAAGTTAATAGAAAAGAAGAGAAGGCATTTAAAGGGGAACTCCACACAAACACAATTTAGGCTTTTTGAAAAGTAAACATAATTTCTAGCAACTTTGCAATAAACATCAATTTAAAAACATGCAGACTTTTCTTTATTTTGAATGGTTTGGGACAGTTCTCTAAGCCTAGCCCCCTGCTCTCCTGCTGATCTGTCTGACTACTTTGCTGAGCTGGCTTACTACCGTTACTTTGTATCAGCAGCCATCTGTCCTTGGCCTGCATCCTCCAAACTCCACAATTTCCTGCACATGTGATTCAATAAGTAAAGGAACATCATAGCACAATGCATTGTGGGTTAAGTAGTTCATGTATGGTGTCTGTAAGCTGTGGAGAAGTTGTTACAATTTATAGTATCAGTGTTTAGTCCCTCCTGCCCTGCCAGAATTTCAAATGATGTAGAAACTGCATCTGTTAAACAGCTGGATTTCATCATAGAAAATGGCATCTATTCATACTTTTTGAAGAAACGGGTAACTGTGATTGGTATATTAAGGGTTTCTTTGTTATGTGGGCATCTTTATCAAATTTTGGTTTGGAATTCTCCTTTAAAAACTACAAGTCTGTGAGGGCAGAAACTACATTTATTGAATATATACCGTTTAATCGATGTTGTAACACCTCAATCCGGAAGGCAACGAAAGGAAATATGAGGAGAGCATAGCGGCTGAGGCTGAAACTAACCCCAAAAAGTTTTTAAAGTATATTAATAGTAAAAACATGAGAGTGTTGCTTCTTTAAATAATGGCGCCAGTAAGGTTGTAACAGATAAAAAAGGCAAATGTGCTAAATCAGTTCTTGTCTTTGGTGTATACAATTGAGGAGTCAGAGTTCCCAGGCTCACTTAATAGCTGCACTGATGGCTCAGCTCAATCGAGTCAGTGGCTGACTCTGGTACTAAGAGAGCTTAGTTCAGTTTCAGACAAGCCCCTATTTCTGATTTTCTCAGCCTTTTTGCCTTTCTCCTATGCAGGTCAAATTGAAGATGAGAATTATAAATAATCCAATTGCCCCTTTATAGCCCCTAGCAGCTCACCCTATAGCTTGGGTACCAAAACCAGACTTATCTGGGTTCTCCTTTCCCAGATATATAGTGGGGCTCCTCGAAAACTTCAACTTCCAAGCCAATCAGATCACTCCCCTGATGAAACAAGCAAGTCAGTTGGCCTGATATGAGCGCTGGCAAAACTAGAGGCAGAATCCTCTGATCTCAGCCAAGTATAATTAAATGCCAGTGACCTCCATCACCAGCCCAACTGCCACTTACAGTCTAGCGGGGAAATATCATTTGTGTTATTAGAGTGAAAAAACATTGACAGACACAATTTAGCGACCATGTTTGCGTCCTTTTTGACATCAACAACTTCCTTGCTAAATTTGTGACCAAACTAATAATGCGAACGTTCGCAGTGTATGTAATAATATTTCGCAATCGCAAAGCATATTGTGCGACAAAATAATTTACGAAACTCCAGAGCAGATGTTAACTCTAACCTTTGCTTAGCAATAATGCGCAATTTAATATTCGCTAGCAGATGTTTTTTCATTCATTAAACATTCGCATTTTTAATCGCATTTCCCCCTACGGTCTCTATTCCTAAAGGTGTGAGGGTTGAAATGAGGCAGAATAATAAAAAAAAAGCCAATCTATGGCTTGTGAAAATTAAATTGAATTTCACATTTAAAAATTGTAACTTTGTTATACATCTTTGCAAGACCAAGACTGTGCACATGCTCAGTGTGATCTGGGCTGCTTAGGGATCGTCATAAATCATCAAAACAGCACAAGTCAAATAATATCTGCCAGAAGCCGATACACAAGACTGATTAATAATCAGAATATACAGACTGCACTGGGTCCTGTGTTGTCATGTAATCTAATGTGGATTTTATAGTTTTTCTATTGTTTAATACAAACTTTCTCCAACTCTGCAGAACCAGCGGCTGCAGCAAAATAATCCTCCAAATAGAATCCCAGTTTATCTGTTTAAATCTGGCTCCATGATCTTTGTCCCTGCAGCTGGAGTTGGAAACAGTAAAGGGGATGTAAAGGCAAAAATAAAATCCAATACAAATCTCTACACAGTCGCTGACTGCTCTACAGGGAAACAAACAAAGCTGCTTGAGTTCTGCATGGCTGGTATTTAAGGCAGGGGCTCCCCCTGCTGTTCATAATTATGATTGTTTCCCTGCATAGCAGTTAGGGACTGTCTGACAATTCCTATCCACAGCAGTAAATAAAGGGAGATTTTCACTGCATACAGTCAGGTTTCTTCTTAAAAATGGTACAAATTATTTAATTAAAGTATATTGGAGATGGGTTTCTTTTTCATTAAAGATTTTATTGTTTTGCCTTTCTTTGTCCAGTAATACTTAGTCCCCAGTGTAAATTGTGCTTCCTGACCATTAACCCTCTAGGTGCACCACTGCTTTTTCATACACCATGCATTTGCCACCTGTACCCAAGGCACCCGTAGGGTGGCAACATTCCAAATATCATTTTATTTCACCAGGAAAATCATTACAGGATAATGTAAACTGGACCACACTCCTGAAATTGCCGAACTGCAACTCCCAGCCCTTAGCTTTCAAGAGGTATTCTGGGAGCTGCAGTTCATCCGCAGTGACGGCATTAAAGCTTGCCCATTGAATTTTCATTAGCAGCATTAACAAGTGGAGCCGCTGAGCAGAAAAAGCTAAGTTTAATATTAATGTTCCCCATTAAAGGCTGTAGCGTTAGTGTAAGAAAAGTTCAAAGAGGGGAGACTGAGGGATTCATGTTAATGGAGAGAGAAGCAATAAGTCATAATAATACAAGCACTGATAGTCATGTAAATGGGAGCAATTACTCCCGGTTTGGGGTTCTAGAGATCCAGAAGATAGAAGAGGCGCCATGAACAATGATATTTCCTAAATCTACCAAAGGAGCTCAACAGAGGAACGTTCTGTCCGTGATTGGGGCAGTGGGTGCCTCATACACCCCTTTGCCTTCTTTATAAAGCAGGGGGCAAAGTCCACAAATAGGAGGAAAGGGCCAAGTATTTTGTACCCAGCCCCATGGGGTTTCCCTTCACTCCAGAATAGAAGACTAGAAGAAGAAGAAGAATAGAAGAGCTGCACCTTTCCCGTGGTGAGTGGGCACATGGTCATCCCCTTGGACATCCCCTAACTTGATCTTCACACCAGCAAGGTTGTGTGCACCCACAAGCTCCGTACTTACCTATAGCAGTTCAAGAATCATTGGAAAAATCATAGAGGGAAAGTTTATCCCTTCCAGAATCCTCTATGAGGGTCTTATCAGCTGTGAGGGATAGTGATGGGCGAATCTCACCCGTTTCGCCGAAAAATTAGCGAATTTAATTGGCGAAAAAATTAGCGAAACGAGTCGCGCATCGTTTTTGACGCGCAGCGCGTCAATCGCATTGCGTCGTTTCTGATGCGCGTCGCGTCATTTCTGTCGCGCCGCGTCATTTTCGTCGCGCGTAGTGTTGGTTTCGACGCGTCGCGTCAAAAATGACGCGCGACTCGTTTTTTTTTGGGGGGGGAATTTTCGCTGCCGAATTTTTGCTGGCATCTCGCGAATTTATTCGCCAGTGGCGAATCGCTGGAATTCGCCGCGAATTCTGCCCTGGCCAATAAATTCGCCCATCACTAGTGAGGGATGATTAGCCTCCCCTGGAGAACCTTGCGGTGAAACTGTAGATAAGTTTCGCAGCAAAGATCATGCCTATAGATTCTAATGGGTGGAAAAAATTGTTGCGCAATTTGTCTCGTGTCAAAATAAAAAAAATGTTGCCCATAGACTTCAATGCGTCAGAGAGAAAGCACTGGGAAATGCCAAGTGTGAATAATGTGAGTGAAATTTTCATTTTTTGCCTGTTGGATTTAAGTTGCCCAAGTGGGGCTCTGGGGCCTTTGGAAAGGACGTTTCTTCTTTATGGCAACTCAGATGTGATGAACTTTCATTTCACGTCATGATTTTTATGGTGTAGTTTTAATTTCTAAATGACACTGTTTACACTGCAAATATTTCACTCTACAATAGAAAATGTCATTCCTGAACCAACAATTGTCGTGTGCTGTTCCCGGGTCATGTGATTTCAGAAAGAGCCAGCACTTTAGGAGGGAACTGCTTTCTGGCAGGCTGTTGTTTCTCCTACTCAATGTAACTGAATGTGTCTCAGTGGGACCTGGATTTTACTATTGAGTGTTGTTCTTAGATCTACCAGGCAGCTGTTATCTTGTGTTAGGTTGCTGTTATTCTGGTTACTTCCCATTGTTCTTTTGTTAGGCTGCTGGGTGGGGGAAAGGGAGGGGGTGATATCACTCTAACTTGCAGTACAGCAGTAAAGAGTGACTGAAGTTTAGAAGAGCACAAGTCACATGACCAGGGGCAGCTGGGAAATTGACAATATGTCTAGCCCCATGTCAGATTTCAAAATGAAATATAAAAAAATCGGTTTGCTCTTTTGAGAAATGGCTTTCAATGCAGAATTCTTCTGGAACAGCACTATTAACTGATGCATTTTGAAAAAAAAAGTTTTTCCCATCACAGGATCCCTTTAAAGTCAATTGGCGTTTTTCTTGTGGCGTCTCTTTTTGTCTTGGCAACTAAATATCTGCCACGTTTTTTGTCCAAACGCATTAAAGTCAATGGGTGTTTTTTTTTTCTTATGACAACTTTTTGTCTGGGTGACTATTTTGCCTTGGGAACTTTTTTTGCCGTAGTTTTGGTAAAGAAAAAAAAAAAAAGAGAGCAGATGTCAAAGTGCGGAGCCTCAAATTAATGACTGGCAAAAAAATTCACTCATCACTGTACATGAGCCCTATTGCTTGCCGTTCAATTAGTCAATTCCCAAAATGACAGGTTTTTATTTCTGGGTGGATCAAGGCCACAGATGCTGCTCAGCCAGTAAAAAAAATGTATTACAATGTGGCCACAAGAGGTCACTGTTCCCTCATCAGAGCCATCGTGGAAAAAAATAGAAAGATGCTGAAATTTTTTTTTTTTAAAAAGACCGATTTTTAAAAAAATGCTAAGTGTTAATGTAATAGTTATTGAAAGCAATGTCTGTCTGGCCTTGCTGGTTCAGACTCTTACAATGTAGCAGAAGCCAGTTAAATAGGGAAACTTGAAATTTAACAGTATAAAAGGGGGGGGGGTCGAGGCCTTGCCGTCTGTAGTTACACCCCTTGTAGTTTATTGAATAGGGATGAAACTACAGAGGAAGCAGACCCTGAGGCTGCAGAGGGAACCAGGAAGTATAGGGCGACTCCACGAGGCCCTAATTAATGAGCAATTTCAATATATACAGGTATGGGACCTGTTATCCAGAATCCTCAGGACTTAGGGTTTCCTGGATAAAGGATCTTTGCATAATTTGGATCTCTATGCCTTATACCTGTCATATATCATGTTTATGATGTATTTTATATTTACGTAGTAACATAGTAAGTTAGGTTGAAAAAGACACCCGTCAATCAATTTCAACCTTTTCTTCTAATGGAAACTGTTAACACTGCAAATAATTCAATCTACAATATAAAATGTCATTCTTGAACCAGCAAGTGTATTTAGTTGTAATATTGGTGTGTAGGTGCATCTCAGGTCATTTTGCCTGGTCATATGATTTCAGAGCCAGCACTTTAGGATGGAACTGCTTTCTGGCAGGCTGTTGTTTCTCCTTCTCAATGTAACTGAATGTGTCTCAGTGGGACCTGGATTTTACTATTGAGTGTTGTTCTGAGATCTACCAGGCAGCTGTTATCTTGTGTTAGGGAACTGTTATCTGGTTACCTTCCCATTGTTCTGTTGTTAGGCTGCTGGGGGGTGGGGGGGGGAGGGAGGGGGTGATATCACTCCAACTTGCAGTACAGCAGTAAAGAGTGACTGAAATGTATCAGAGCACAAGTCACATGACTGAGGGCAGCTGGGAAACTGACAATATGTCTAGCTCAGATTTTAAAATGAAATATAAAAAAAAAATTCTATTAACTGATGCGTTTTGAAAAAAAATATTTTTTCCCATGACAGTATCCTTTTAGGTTTGCTCAAAAATGATTTACACATGAATTAAACCCAATCGGCTGATTTTGCTTCCAATAAGGACTAATTATATCTTAGTTGGGATCAAGTACAAGCTAATGTTTCATTATTACACAGAAAAAGGAAATCAAATTTAAAACCCTTAATTATTTGATAATAACGGAGCCCATGGGAAATTTGGAGCATTCTGGATAAAAAGGGTTTCCGAATAAAGGATCCTATACCGGTATTGGTAAAACAGGGCAACCTTAATTCATTTGCTGGGGGGCCCAATAATATCTATCTGTATAGACAGATTGTATTCCACCATCTTTGTTCTTCAGAGAAATGGGAAGGTTTTTATTCAGATTCTCCAGTTTTTCCCCTTTATAATAAACTCAATAGGGCTCAATTACATCCACAAATTCCGTGAGCAAAGTTTCCAGTGCAGTCGCCATTTTTCTTCCCCACAATGCTGTGTTTATTTCCCCCAAAATTTCAGCATGATGCACCGATACAATTGAGTCCAATTGCACAAGTTGTCTCACATCGGGGATGAAACTAAAGGTAGGAAGGATAAGCAGAAGAAAACCCCCCCAAATGACAGTATAATAGACTCTACCCACCCTGGCTGGAAAAGACGAGCAGGACAGTCCATAGTGGTGAGCAGGGGTGTCAGTTCCCAATAAACACACAACGTTGGACCATTTAAGATTACACTCTTCTTAGCACTTTTGCAATTTTTATTCATCCCCCTTCACCTTAGTTTTCCAGTAACAGATGTTGATATAGTGACTTTGACAGCTCCACCTGCTGCTTATTTTAGGCCAACTGCAGTCGGCAGAAAATGAAGCTAGTGAGCCGGGAAGAGTTTTTTCTGGTCAATTCTTAACAGAGCAACGTCTCGGGACTTTGATTCTTACACCAGGTTTGTGAGTAGAGAGAGTTACAGTTGCAATATCATAGCAGTCTCTCCGAGTGATCCGGCTGAATAGAGAGGGCGCTTTCAAAGCAGTCTGCCCCCCAAATCTTGGTTTCCTACAAAGAACACTGTGCTTGTGCCGTCTCATGTGTATGATGGAGGTGTTGGAGTCTATCTATAAACCTCTGTAGTAGGGATCTTGTCATGGGAAAAAACCTTTTTCAAAATGCATCAGTTAATAGTGCTGCTCCAGATGAATTCTGCATTGAAATCCATTTGTCAAAAGAGCAAACAGATTTTTTTATATTTCATTTTGAAATCTGACATGGGGCTAGACATATTGTCAATTTCCCAGCTGCCCCAAGTCATGTGACTTGTGCTCTGATAAACTTCAATCACGCTTTACTGCTGTACTGCAAGTTGGAGTGATATACCCCCCTCCCTTTCCCCCACCCAGCAGCCTAACAACAGAACAATGGGAAGGTAACCAGATAACAGCTCCCTAACACAAGATAACAGCTGCCTGGTAGATCTAAGAATAACACTCAATAGTAAAATCCATGTCCCACTGTGTACTATTCAGTTACATTGAGAAGGAAAAACAACAGCCTGCCAGAAAGCAGTTCCCTCCTAAAGTGCTGGCACAAGTCACATGACCAGGGGCAGCTGGGAAATTGACAATATATCTAGCCCCATGTCAGATCTCAAAACTGAATATAAAAAAAATCTGTTTGCTCTTTTGAGAAATGGATTTCAGTGCAGAATTCTGCTGGAGCAGCACTATTAAAGGGGTTGTTCACCTTTGAGTTAACTTTTAGTATAATGTAAAGAGTGATATTCTGAGACAAGTTGTAATTGGTTTTAATTTTTTATTGTTTGTGGTTTTATAGTTATTTAGCTTTTTATTCAGCAGCTCTCTAGTTTGCAGTGACAGCAATTTGGTTTCTAGGGAACAAATTACCCCTAGCAACCCTGCACTGATTTGAATAAGAGACTGGAATATGAATAGGAGAGGGACTGAATAGAATGATAAGTAATAAAAAGTGGCAATAACAATACATTTGTAGCCTTACAGAGCATTTGCTTTTCGATGGTGTCAGTGACCCCCATTTGAAAGATGCAAAGAAACAGAAGAAAATTACAAATCATTAAAAAACTATGAAAAATAAATAATGAAGACCAATTGAAAAGTTTCTTAGAATTGGCCCTTCTACAATATACAAAAAATTTACTTGAAGGTGAACCACCCCTTTAACTGATGTGTTTTGAAAAAAAATTTTTCCCTTTAAAGGGCACATCTAAAATAATAAAGACCAACTGCAAAAAAACTAAAAATACCATATCATAATAAAAGATAACTATAAGGTTAACTTGTGTTTAAAGACACTGAGACAAGAGTGAGATCCATCAGAGCAGCTGGGCCCTGGCGAGCCTTGTGACACCGACAACACATTTACCAGAGATTCCCTCTATATACAGTATATATATATATATATATATATATAGATATATACAGTATATACTTAATGGGAAGGTGAATAAGCTATAAAAGCCGTGTGGCAGCTCCATGTCATTCAGTAATTGCTCAGTGACAAACCTATTTGTGTCCCGTGCTGTTTTCATCATGATTTAGCCAAACGGCCCCACAGCTTGTTCTCTTTGTCCATCTGTCAGACATTGTGATCATTCGCCAGGGGTCAAATGCTGCATCATCGCAGGAGGGGCAATTTCATTAAGCGAATCTTTCTCTGCCAGATGAGGTCAAGCATCAGTTTTTAAATATGGTCCTTGATGTGAACTAGAATGACAGCGTGTCCCCTCCTGCAGCAGGCGGTGTAAGAGCTGAGTAACTGGCTGCCACATTCTCTCTAACAGAACCGACTGTCAGTTGCAACAGTGAATGGCAAAGCTCATACATTCAGCCCTGCAACTCAGGATTTATACACACCTCTACCTACGAAATTAGTTGGCGCTATAGAAATACATATTAATAGAATGACAGGCAGCACAGAATAGGATATGAGAAGTAATTCAAGCAAACTTGGAACAGTTGTGGGATAGCAGGTATAGTAGGGAGAGATGGTGTCTATAGTAACAGTGGATAATAG
>CM044434.1:159145340-159159360 GCA_024363595.1 Xenopus borealis
TCAGAATGTCACTCTCTACATTATACTAAAAGTTAACTCAAAGGTGAACAACCCATTTAATATCTTGGAATTAAAGAAAAATAAATAATGAATGTAAATGTCAAAAGTGCTTAGAAAAGCCCCCTCATCAATTTTACATTCACTTGTTTTAAAGGTTTACTTACCCTTTAGGAGTAAAACCATACAACTGTACAGAATGTAACTTGGGAAATCAGTAGCAGTAGATACTTTTTATCTGGCGTCTTTAAACCAAAATGAACACGATCTGACTCAAAGTGTAACAGAATAGATAAGACTGACTGGAGCACAAAGCATGACACAAGTGTGTAATACCCCAAGTCTGTCACCAGTAATTTAACATTATTTCTGTGCTTACAATTCACACTTTGGGTTCCTGGACACTGGAGATGTGATGATGCCTCTCATTAAGTGCAGTATGCATGAAACATGTTGGACAGGGTTTACAATGAAACAAATAAAAATAATGTATCTGGAAATAAAAAGGTGCTATTGGTTCACCCTGCACAGAGTCTCCAGCAAAGTGGGCAAGTCAAGCAAAAGCAATAGATGCCCAATCAGAACGTTGAATTGGGCAACAAGGATTAGATGTACTGGCTCAGAGATTTAAGCACCATAACGTTAGAATTTCCCAAAGCTCCCATGCACTCTCTTCAGACTTCTCTCTCTTCAGACTTCTGCATGTGCAGTATAGTAACACTAGAACATGTACAAGTCAAGGTTAGTGCAGGGAAGTCTTGAGAAATACTAGAAAGATGGCAGCAAGGAGGGGGAAATGCTAAAGAATACACTGGGTAATACCTCACATATTGGCACCACCCCAGGTGTATTATCCTTTTCTTGTTCTTTAAAGGGGAACTATCGTGAAAATGAAAATTTAAGCTTCAGCATACTGAAATAAGTTTTCTATATATAATCAAATTCTATACCGTTTCTGAAATAATCAAGTTTATCTTCACTATCCCTCTCTCGGCATCAGTTTCTTTTCAATCTCTCTGAAGCTGGCCATACACAGGCAGACAAAGCTGCCTATATCAGGTCGTTTAGACCAATTTGAGAGCTTATCTACCCGTGTGTGGGGGCTTCCGACGGATATCTGGACACAATATCGATTGGGAAGGTCGGATTTTCTTCCACTGCGCTCCTCGTAATCTGATCGTTCGGCCACAGGGCCAAATGTTCGGATTACCCTGATATTAGCCCTGCCAGTTAGTGGCATATCGGGGAAAGATCCGATCATTTGGCGATGTCACCAAACGAGCGGATCTTTGCATCTATGGCCAGCTTTATTGCAGCAGTTGGGTGTCAGATATTCATCAGCAGTTAGATCCTATATATCCTTTTGCCTAGAAGATGTATTAGAGCTCACTCTATTAAACTCACCAGACATCATGTCTCTCTACATGCAGCAGTTGGGTGTCAGATATTCATTGTTACATCCAATATATCTTATAGGGGGGCTCCTTTTGCCTAGAAGATGTATTAGAGCTCACTCTATTAAACTCACCAGACATCGTGTCTCTCTACATGCAGGATTTGTGCAAAAGCCAGTTATTTTGTTTGATTCTAGAACAAAGAAAATCTGTTATTCAAGTGAGCTCTTAATTCATCTGCTAGGAAAGGAAACCTCCCTATAAGATATATTGGATCATTCATCTGACATCCAACTCCTGAACGAAGACAGAATGAAGAGAAACAGATTTTTCCATTGACTGAGGACCACATTGGATGCATACATACGATCCTTCTGTGCCCATTTCCTTCATATAATCGGATTGTATGGCCCTAGGGCCGAATGTTCGGATTAACCCAATTGCCATTGGTGGGCAAATCGGGGGAAGATCTGCTCGTTCAGCAACCTGGAGAAATGAGCAGATCTTAGTGTGTATGGCCACATTAATCAACATGAACTCAATGGAGATCTAATTTGGAGGATTTATAAATGTATTATGTATATGCACACACCACTGAACTAGGCTGATTCTCAATGTTACATCCTATACAGTTGTCCATATCTTTATATATATATATATATATATATATATATATATATATCCTAAGAACTGCAAAGAATAAGCCTCATTACAAACAGAACGCAGTAAATACATATTAAAAAAAAAACCCTGATATTACCTCAGTTTCCATTTGTACCATACTACCTTATAATACAAAGCAGGAAATGTGGCCAGCAGCTGGTCCCGAGTCTTCTCCCCAATACAGCTGAATCCACTTTAGCATAAAGAAAAATAGGGATGCTAAATATACATGCTCATTCAATGGAAGTGAGATTTCAAAAAGAACAATGCTGAGCGCTTAATGCAGAGGTTTGCGTGAAATGACTGGGTGACATAATTCACCGAGACAATCCAGCAATGATATCGGTTTGTTGTCCTCTGAGGTATAAGCACTTTGCACATCAAAGCATGAAAACTGCCAGATATACGAGAGACTGGGGCACTGGGCAGTTTTACACTATTAATGGCCAGTGTACATTGTACCATAGTAAGAAATTTAAATTGCTACTTTTTGTCCTTTCTTTATAATTCTTTGTGAAATCTCACTTTACAGCAAATAACAATTGTACTGATTCCTGACACTGCTACAAAATAAAAAGCTGAAGAAATTTAATTCAGGGTGCATGAACTGTGCACCGGTTTAAGCTCTAAAATGTTCATTTGGTAAACTCAACAAGACATGACTTTTTATTTTTTTTTTATAATTAAATGTTTAAGTAATAATTAAGTTTACCAATAACCTCCACATTTCCCAAACAATAGGGGCTTAAAATGTATACAAGATCTAGTATAACTGGTGCAACGTTTGCATTGTGTTCTTAGTCACTTATTAGCAGCCAGAAATTGGCTTCTGTTAATACAGACATGCATGAAGAATGATGCCTCTAACGGTGCTAGCTTAAATCTTAGCCCTTCATATGTTAATCATAGGGATCCTTACCAGGCTGCGAGGCGGAAAGCGACTGCTCTTTAACTGCGGCAGCAGAGAAAGGCCAGAAACCACCTAAAAAAGAAACTGTCAGAGAGGTTTACTAGTAATGTATAAGGATGCACACACAGTATTGTTTGCTCATGCACATAAGGAAGAACAAATGTAACTTAAAGTGAAGGTACAGAACATCTTATACTGCTCGCCAGGCATTACATATTTATGTATCAGTCACATCCAACCTGCAGCCTTCCAGCTATTGAACTGGAACGTGATCAGAAGTTGACTGTTGTTTCCCCCTGGTGCTCCAGTTTCCCACCACACTTGAAAAACATTCAGGCTCTTGATAAAACTGACCATAGAGTGTGTGATAAAGACCTTAGATTGTAAACAGGGCTGGGACATGTAGGCTCTATATCATATACAGGGGAATAACTGATCAAGCACTAGAGGGCCACAGGTTGGTCACCACTATTATAAGCTGACGTGTAGTTCCTATTGGGAATAATCATTTGCACACGTTGGGAAGCATTCTTAGAGCAGTGGCTGATCACCATGGATCTGAGAATGCTGTCGACGTGGCCTGTATAGCTGGCGCAGGCATCGTATACACAAGCTGTAGCGTCTGTTAGTCATAAAGTGTCCCGTGGCTGCAGCTGTCCATCCCAACAAATCAAAGCAGCTACTTGACCCTACATTTTGTCCGCAGAAGAGGCGCTCCTGGAGCAGATGGCACAGAACTCCACTGACAGTTTGTCCTTGTCCACGTGCAGACACACTCCTCCTCCGCCATCGTCGTTCACTTCCTGGTCGCGCTGGGCAGCCGTCAGAGGCAAGGCGTAGTCGTGGTCTCCTCCACTTCCGTATGGATCGCAGAAAAGTGACGTGGATAGGCGTGTCCCTCCTAGTCCAGTCAGACGGTTCAGAACTTGGGACAGCGCGCTGTCATTGGCCAGCACCGCCCGCAAGTAGCGCACCTCCCCCTCTAGTTGGTGCACTCGGGAGCAGAGAGACTTCTGCTCGTGCTTCAGCTCCGTGTTCTCTTCGGAGAGGCGCGCTACCTGGTTCTCCAGCCCGTGCACGTACTCCTTTTTGCGTAGGCGGTTGAGGCGCGCGGCCACTGCGTTCCTGTTGTCGTGGTAACGTCCTGTCACCCTCTTTCCAGACGCGGCAGCCATGTTGGTTGAGTCAGGCGCCATTTTGCTAGGCCAGGTGTCCGCCTGGGTGGCGCCGTCAGTAGGAATAGCAAAGTCCACAGAACCCATCAGTTGCTGTAAAAGTTCTGCAAACGGTTCCTCCTCATTGGGCGATTCGTGTTCCTGCCACCAGCCGGCACTTCCCTCCCCATCTATGTCCAACTCGATACACTCTTCCCCATGACAGGAGCCGGCTGCAGCCTGGTCAGTTATATCACTGTTGTCCGTGTGACAAGGGAATAGGCTTTCCATTTCCTGTTGGCCCCTGCGTCTTTCCTCGGGACCCGTCACTTTTTTGGCTCTCATCCGAGTCCTTCGGGCCGGTCGGAGTACTTGTGCTGGGGCCAGAGCAAGATTAGCACGGTCTCTAAGTCGGTGCCGCATGTCGCTCTCTCAGAATAGGCTAAAGACGAGGAGCCGCCACATTGCGACGCAAACGGAACGTTCTAATCGCGTCAGCCTCTTACCGGAAGTGTAGGGCAGCCTATTCCGCCGTGTCATGTGATGGGTATTGTCCAATTAGGGCCTCTTGGGCGCGCTTTCCTTAACATCCGGGGATTCTTTTTAAAGAAACTCCACCTCCACGTATATATGTCGCGAGGGATAATATGAGCCTTTATGGAGGGTGTTTAGAGGCTGGTTCATTTACAAGTTGTTCATTAGGCCCATTTCTCTCGAACTATACAACTTTGTAGATATACACACAAAAAAAACAGTTGATCATATCAAGTTGCAAAATAAAGAATATTTCCAAACTGGAATGTATATTGAAACAGATTGTCGTTTTTCATTGAGCCTCCATTTTATATTTGTCTGTGTGCTGCCTCCGAGATCACCTGACAAGAAATACTACAGTTCTTACGAACAGGAAGTAGGGTTGCCACCTAGCTTTTTTTTACCGGCCTGACCGGTATTTTTGATGGTTGATCCCAATGTTATTAATAGGATAAATATATAGGAAGGCCAGTATTATTTTTTAAGAAAAGGTGACAACCCTAGGTGGAAGTGAAAGACAGAACTCTGGCGGTTAATTTGCTCATGTAACCTTACATGGATGGTTTGTGTGAGTCGCAGGATCCCAGGGGGTGGCCCTTATTTCTTAAAATGGCAATTTTCTATTATCTATAAAAAAATTATATTATGAAAGTGGTTTATTTACATGGGGTAGGGTTGCCACCTGGCTGGTATTTTTGATGGCTGGTCCCAATGTTATTAATAGGAAAAAGAGCTAAATATATAGGAAGGCCGGTATTTTTTTTAAGAAAAGGTGGCAACCCTAACATGGGGTGGTGTCACAGAAATGCAAAACTCCACCACACTTAACTCTTGAGTTTGGCTACAAGTAGGGTTGCCACCTTTTCTTGAAAAAAATACCGGCCTTCCTATTGTAGGGATGTCAAAATTAGACACCCTCACATATTTCTGTCAGGCACATTCCTAGTAATATGGACGGCTAATGGGTCCTAATGGGGACCTTTGTGCTTATGCAAGCCCTGTAGTTCTCATAGTGTACACTAGGTGGCACTGTGTAAAAGTATAAAGGTCATGGGAACCATGCAGTCAGTGTTCATTGCTTTAGCCCAACCTTGCAGGCTGGAAGGGAATGGGCATGATCCCTAGGCGCAAAGGCCCTAGTAAAGTACAGCTATACTCTGTCATAGATCACTCTAGGAGTGATAGAAAGGTAGTTGAGCAGCTCACGCTCCGACAGGAGACTTAGAGGGATTAAGATCCTTGGGTACTCATAACCCAGAATTAGGCACTAAAGGTGGCCATACACGAAGAGATCCGCTCGTTTGGCGATGTTGCCAAACGAGCGGATCTCTCCCCGATATGCCCACCTTGAGGTGGGCGATATCGGGCTGATCCGATCGTGGGCCCTAGGGCCCAACGTTCGGATCAGTATGGGCGGTCGGATCGCGGGACCGCATCAACGAACAGATGCGGCCTCGATCCGACGGGATTTTTAATCCTGCCCGATCGACATCTGGCCGACTTTCGGCCAAATATAGATCGGGAAAGCCCGTCGGAGGGCCCCCCACACGGCAGATAAGCTGCCGACACAGTCTGTCGGCAGCTTTTATCTGCCCGTGTATGGCCACCTTATGTGTACAGACCTCAGGGATAGGGTTTCCCCTCAGGTTCCACTTGGTACTTCTGGTGCATATCTGTTCACATTCAAAGCTCAACTACTGCTGACATGACCCCTTGCCTGAAGGGATCCAGCCCATGTATGGCGCTGTGAGTATTCGCTCCTTTATGCTCTATATATCAATATCTATGCTGTGTAATTTGCATCCTTGCTGTGTAACTGTTCTATACTCCAATGTGGTGACTGTTCCTATTGCTCTGTTCAATATATGCTGTTTTGGTTAAGCTAAAAGAATCACTGGCGCCCAACTTATTTGTGCTTATTGCACATGGTTACAGTTCAACTATATCCTTCCTCCACCCCACTGCGAGGGCTCATCCCTGAGAAAGAGAGTTTCATTCGTGGTTTAATACCATTTGGTAGCTTTAACTGATTATTGTCACACCAGTTTACTATAGCGCTACACTATATTTTAATTTTTTTTTCCCTATTAATAACATTAGGATCAACCAATCAATACCGGCTAGGTGTCAACCCTGGCTACAAGGGGTTGCCTCTCAATCCCCTTACACACAGGTTAGACCAGAGATCCACAACCTTTTGAACCCGTGAGCAACATTCAGAAGTAAAAGGAGTTGGGGACCAACAGTAGTATGAAAAATGTTCTTGGGTGCCAAATAAGTGCTGTGATTGGTTATTTGGTAGCCCCTATGTGGTTTGTCAACCTACATTGAGGCTCTGTTTGGCAGTGCACCTGGTTTTTATACAACTAAAACTTGCCCCCAAGCCTGGAACTCAAAAATAAACTGGGTACCTATCTGACCAATGGCATTGCAGCATTCTATTCTCATTTGAGAACTATTTTTGCAGTGCAAATGGGTCCCAAGGCAGAGTGTAGAAAAATGTATTTATTGTATTATTTCACATATGTTTTAAGTTTTAAAAATGTAACAGGACCCATTACCTTCTGTAAAGCCCAGTGTGTATATAGGCGATATATACACCCTTTTGTTGTACAGCACTGTGGAATATATTGACATTATGGAGATTATAGACAGTACAGGAACTACAGAAGCAGGCGCCATACAAAACTCCCGGCGGAGCATCGTACTCATCCCCAATTAAAATAACCACTTCATTATACCACAAACACACAGAATACATTTTATAGAAGTAATGAATTTATTTAGATAATTAACATGTATATACATTTTATTCTAAAACAATTTAAACCTTATTAACAATTATCTTTATACAGCGCCCATGGAGCGATTATACATATATATATTTTTTTTTTCATACTTCGCGAAAAAGTTTAGGTTTCATATCAAAATCTGTGAAAATTAAAAGCATTCTTGACCACTCAGCGAATGCGAGGGGCCCTGTAATGCCGATATGTAAACGGAAAGTATTCGTACCCGATTCCTATGTACCATTTAATACACTTAGTTCATGGGCCCCAGAATGTGGCAGGACCATCAGACAACAGAAAAGTCTTTTTCTTTGGTGTTCTGTTCTTGACAGGAGTACGTAGAACCATAATCAAACATTAGAACATTATAATGATAGCAGCGGGTTTGGGGTTTTTTTTGTTTTTTTAAGGAAAGTCATCTTCGATAGTATATACATTTATAAAATATTACAGCTATTTCTAATCATCCTATTTCCCCTGTGACAGACATAGTGAACATTAGAATACTCGGTCGGAATCCCGTCGTGTTAATATCACAAATACATCAAACATGAAAAAAGTGACTTAGTAGAGGTCTGTGTAGAGCAGTATTAAACCACTAGTTGGCACTGCTCTTAAGAGTCAATGTGTTTCTCTTCAAACAGGCAAAATATCTCTATGAATACTTGGGAAAATGATCAATAACAGTACTAGTATTGCCTATGTAAACCTGGAAAGAGAAACAGAAGCTGCTGCCAATTATTTGGCCATCTTGAGCATCCTGAGAGGCAGTATGGCTTCCACCCATGTATCAGGGGAACCAATCATTTTCTCCCACGTGGTGGCTTCAGCCGCATTCGAGTCCATCCAGTCCACTGCAGTTCCATAGCTCTTACCTGAAACAGAAATGCAATGATCAAAGGAATAACCTAAACTCAACATTTCTGAAATGTCCAAGATCCCAAAAAATTCTGTTTAACGGTAGTCCTGTGCGGGTTACCCAACCCAAACCAACCCTCCTTCCACCCATGCCCATCAACGTCCAACTTCCGGCTTCCCTTTATAAACCAGTGGCGCCCCACCAATGACATCACAAAGGGATGGAACCAGCAGACGCACATCTGTAAAGAAGTAAGCTGGCAGAGTACGGTGGTGAAGCCAGCAGTGTAAGGCAGAAAAGCTCAACTGGACCCGCCTGGCACAAATGTTCGGGTCACCTTGATTTGGCCCACCATGTTGGTTATCAAAGATTCACTCATTTCATTACCTTGCCAAATCAACAGATCTTACCACGCATGGACAATTTCAGACTTGACTTGCCAAAGGCCAGATAATGGCTTACGATAAAAGGCTACAAGGTTTAATTTGCTATAGCTTTCAAAGGTTGGCACATATTTTTATATAAAGTTGTATTTTAGATTCAGACAAACATGAAAAACACTTTGCTCTTTTGTTTTATTTGCATGTAATACAAATAAACATTACCTGATCCTAGGCCTATCCTTAAGCCACCCAAAAAGTGATTGGTCAGTTTGTTGTGGTCCCAGACTGTAAGTTCCAAACAAGCCTCTTGAAGATCATCTTTCCTGAAGCCATCATAAACCATGGTGTGGTTAAAATAGGGATTTGGGGTCTTGTCTACTGTACGTGTTTTCTGACGGCTTTTTCGGCTAGTATCAGGAAGGATCGTACTGAAGAAGAAAATGTTGAAAGAAGCACAATCAAAATGGCATTGTACGTCCTAGGTCAACGTACATCTTGCATCAGATCTAACAGACATATCTACGGGGTCATCAGAAATGAGGGAAAGTGAAAAGTCACAAGGCCAGTTATTTTATGAAATTGAGTTTCTACCTGCCTATACAGCAATACAAATTTGATTTACCATTTGATAAAGGAGTTTATTTTGTTCCCTCTTAACATAGGGAGATTACTGCATTCCTTTAACCATATGTGCACCTCTCCAGTCCCGGCATTCTTGGGATCTGCAATTAAAAAAACATATCCCCCGTTACACTGTTGCTTGTTAGACCTTACTACATGCAGTGCCCAACTAAATGGTAACGAGAAGTACTAATTTTCATTATAATGTTTCTTACCTGCAACATGACAGTTGCAAAGAACAATAAAGAAAAGGACAAGCAAATGAAAAGTAAGTGAGTGAGTTGTGAGTGGGTGCAAGCATGATGGTCTGTAGGTCTGAAGCTTGTACATACTTTTGAAGGCTTCTGGAACATACTTTATAGCCAATTTCATCTCTCCTCTGTTTTGTAATCCAATTCCAGCAGCTGGTGTCTATAAATTGGGTAGGGTTCAAGAAAAAGAAAATTAGCAGGCTAAACATAAAATATAACTAATGAATTGTACAAATATGAAGATGGGCATGGCAGCACACTGTAAGAGGTGGGAACCATATTTTCAAATACAGAGAAGAGTTTGTCTTTCAATAGGTGTCAAATTCTGGTAAAACCTCTTTCAAGGCAAAGGAGATCTGATTAGTGTAAGGCTGCTAAAGGGTCATTGAGAATCTGTTTTTGGGAGGTTGTTGGTTGAGGTGCTTACACGAGGCTGCAATGGATACCAGTTCATCTGCTTATTACTCCAGTCCCAAGATCCCAAGTTCACATCCACTTCTCCTAGAAAACTGTTGCGCCCAAGGACATCATAATGCCAGACAGAGAGATTTAGCCTTTGGCTCAAGAGGGCATTCTTGGAGATTTTGTACTGAAACAGAGAAACATAAAAAAACATCAATAGATTGGGTACCAGACAGAGAGATTTAGCCTTTGGCTCAAGAGGGCATTCTTGGAGATTTTGTACTGAAACAGAGAAACATAAAAAAACATCAATAGATTGGGTACCGTTGAGCTACCAGTCCCTATTGCTGGATATTCTCATAAACAAGCTATTGATGCCTGCTGAAGAGTAGAGGCAGTATGGTAATTCTTCTGTGCCTCTCTAAGAAACTAGGAGAAGCAGATGCAATTTGAAGGCTAATGGCATAGATTACAAAAAGGTCAATAGCAGAAGCTTTTGGGATAACATTCCTCCCTTGGCATTTGCCATTACACTTTTTGTAATAAATGCAGTAAGGCTTTTGCCCACAAATTGTATGTGCTTTTCCCAACCGTTGATTTATGTTGTGACTGGTTATGAGTGAAATTTTATTTTTATTTTATTTTCACCAAGTTTATTTGTGAAAGGACACCCTAAGTCTTTTATGGATGTAAAATTTGTTTCCCATAGACTTCATTGTATTTTGACAAATTTTCACCATCTTGTGCATTTTTGGCAATCCGAAATGGGTCAGATTTGCCCATTACTAGTTGGGACATCAGTGTGGTGCAACAGGGCAGTCCAAACACTAGATCAAGCATTGGTATAGGTGTGCTGCACGCCTTTACCTCTTCATATATTCTATGGCTTCATCAGGATATTCTTATAAGCAAGTGTCTATTCCTTTGTGAATTGTTTACCCATAATGATAAAGCTTGCCCTTGTGCAATTTCAGTATTGGCTGTACCATATATGAAATCTTGGATGTTGTAAGCACTAAGCCAAGACAAAAAGTGTTGGGAATTTGATTTGTCAGTGTAGAATGGCAAGGGAGAAACATATATAGAATTACTTTACAACTGTTGTAAAGTAGAAGAATATTTGAGCTCAACAAGACTTCCATGTACCTATGATTACGTGTGGCAACACACGAAACACGTTAGGTCTTTTTATGTGGAAATAAAGGTTTTTAGTTTGACTACACTCGAGTCCGGAGGATCTGTGAGAGTGCGTGCTAAAGGTGGAAGTGTTTGTGGATTGATCTCCCCTGGCTACGGGTTCGGGGCACAGCACCCGGACCAAGGACACAAAGTGGTGAGTGCCTTGGAAGTTCTTTAAAGTTTTGAGTTAAAGCGGAGGGTTCGGGGACCACAGTAATTTTCGGGTGAGCATATTGGAGTAATGGGACGTAGTCCATATAGAAAGTGAACCTCACCTGGAAATTAAAATTAAGTTTGGAGTTGTGAGCATCTGTTTACCCATTGTTGCAACAAGACTTCCATGATGACAAACAATGTCAGAGGCTTTTATACAGGTTATGACACGCCAGGGCAACTTCTAATATTCTTATGTTTTACAAAAAGGTGCAATTTTATTTAAATGTTTTCATCGAGTCGTGTGGCAAATATATGTTTCAGAGGATATTCATAACTTGTGCATTTTATAAAAATAAAGGTCTCTGATTTTTCATGTGTATTCAAAGTAGAGAAAGATATTAAAAAAAATCTGTTTTGTACCCTTAGAACATCATTGTACACAGGATTTAAGGTCTTCTTCTTGACTCCTGTTTTTCTCTTTCCCATTTTTGCCTTTTCTGGAAGTAGATAGGCCTTGACATATCTACAAAGAGCAATGCAGAGTATTAAATAAGGAAAAGGTGAAGTTAATTTCATGCAGCAACTCTAGGAAACTGTGAATTAGCATCAGATGTCAGAGAACACCCTCTCTTCCTCCAGTCCCTCCATTTGCTCGGCCTTCGTGACACAGCCCGGTGCTGGTTTTCTTCCTACCTCACCAATCGTTCCTTCAGTGTCTCCTACAACGGAGTAGCATCTTCCCCCCTACCTCTCTCTGTCGGGGTTCCTCAAGGCTCTGTCCTGGGACCCTCATTATTTTCTCTATATACTTCCTCCCTCGGCAAATTAATCAGCTCGTATGGGTTCCACTACCACCTCTACGCTGACGATACTCAGATCTATCTCTCCTCTCCTGATCTCAACCCAGAACTCCTAACTCGTGTCTCCTCCTGCCTGTCCGCTATATCTACTTGGATGTCACAACGCTACCTTAAACTAAACCTCTCCAAAACAGAAATGGTTCTTTTTCCTCCAACTACCACAAGTTATATCCCAGAAGTATCTATCGTAGTTAACAATTCCACTATCACCCCTTCTCCCCAGGCCCGGGGCCTTGGGGTTATCCTAGATTCTGCCCTTCACTCCTCATATCCAGTCACTTGTTAAGTCATGTCACTTCCACCTAAGGAACAAATCCAAAATACGATCACTTATCACCCAAGATGCTGGCAAAATTCTTATTCACTCTCTTGTCATATCGCGTCTAGACTATTGTAACTCTCTTTTAATTGGCCTTCCCCTCCAGAAACTGTCACCTCTCCAGTCCATAATGAACACTGTCACTAGGTTTATACACCTCAGCAACCGCTCTTCCCCTGCCATACCATTCTGCCAATCCCTGCACTGGTTTCCACTCCCCTTCAGAATTAAATTCAAATTAATGATGCTGACATTCAAAGCACTTCATAACTCTGCCCCTCCCTACATCTCTGAACTAATCTCCATATACTCACCCAACCGCTCCTCTACTGACCTGCTATTCAACTCTTCTCTCATTACCTCCTCACATGCTCACATTCAAGACTTTGCAAGAGCTGCTCCCCTCCTCTGGAATTCTCTCCCACGGTCTGTCCGACTTTCTCCCAATCTTTCCGCTTTTAAGAAATCTCTTAAAACCCACTTTTTTAGAGAAGCCTCCCCTCACTGTTAACTACCCAATGCAATACCGCTTACATTACTACATCTCTCAACCACTTTACTCTGATCTTGCCCACTCCCACACCTTGTGAATCATTCCCTTCCCTTTAGAGTGTAAGATTTTTCTGTACAGGGCCTTCCTCACCTCCTGTACCCTTATTTATTGTGATGTATGTAACTCCTATTCTACAGTATGTATGTAATGCATGTGATTTAGTTGTGTAATCACATTAACTTTACAGTGCTATAGAAATACATAATAATAATAAATAACTTCTACAAAAAGTGTTGATCGTGGAAGTAATATTTGGCCTTTAAGAGGTGTTCTGTACTGAGGCAGGTGATCATCAAGTGGACCGATAGATGGAACTCCCATCATGGGGACTTAACACGCAAAAGCAAACTATTGCCTGGAGTTATGTATCCTGGGGCTATCTTGTATGATAATTAGGGATAAAGGCCAGGGTGATGTCAAGAAAAAGAGAATTTTTCTTCCTGGATTTCCTGATATCAGTTATTATATATTTTTTACATACCATATGAGGGATATAAATCTATATGGTACAATATGAGATATAGATACAAGTCTGGGGCCCCAAACAAATCAATAGATAAAAGTCTGTGTTTGATATAGGCCCTAGAAATGCTGATTTGTGAAGCTTTTGTAAAATGAACTCCGATTCCATATATTTGATTTTAATTTTAATTTTTAGATAGCTGGTTATCGCTGGCACCTTCAGCTATTGTAGAGTCACTTGATTCACTGTTGACCACTTGTTATAACACTAAGTATATATATGTTTTTAATCACAACATGATTTCTCTCATAGTAGTTGCTGATAACACATTTGTCACTAGTTGTTTACAAACTGGATTGTGATAATCCTTTTAATATTTAATATTTATGCTTATTTATATTTTCACTATATGAGGGAAGTATTTCCTTGTTTGTAAGGGTTAATATGTGTGTAAGAGTGACCTCATTATTGACGGAGGACACTGATTGGGTTAATGGGGTTTATAGGTGTGTCTCACTTAGTAACACTATCCT